>JAULCC010629440.1:0-17201 GCA_032358795.1 Nuttallia obscurata | reverse complement strand
TTTTTCACTTTGGTTGCCATGGCAACCAGAGTTCTTCATGGAATGGAATTCTTTGAACAATTTTGAAAGGGGACTATCCAAAGAATATCCCAGCCAAGTTTCATCAGTGGTTTCGGAGGAGATGTTCTTTAAACAAATTGTGGACGTATGACGTACGACGGACGCCGGACGAAGACCCATCATAATACCTCCCCTGAGCCTTTGGCTCAGGTGAGCTAAAAAGCAGTTTGATTTCTCAATGCGTATTCAAATTTTAAAGTATAACTATATTCAATTTTATTATTAAAGAGGCTGCAAATTTGATCCCTGATGAGATGGAATCCATTCTTTTGACCTTTATTACGTTAGACACCAATTACTTGTTCTGCACCCAGAAAACATTTTTGAAAGTGTTTTCTATAAACTATCTAAAGGCTTTCAACATGATACAGTTCAAATAAATAAGTTTAAACTAAGTCATTCAACCCTTCAAACGCTTTTTGTTTAAGTGTGCACTCTTCCATCTGTCCCTGTGGATCATTCCATTTATAGTTTAAGGATTTTTTTCAAAGGTTAAAAGGTGAAGCCCCTACAGCCAATTCCATTCTACACAATTTGTAAATCCTAAGTTATCTCACACATTCAACAGTTAAATTAACAGAAGATAAAAGTAAATTTAAACATTTCACTGCAAAATGGTAGTGACTTTCACTTTCATCGCTATAACCCTATCAACCCTTATCAACTTATATTAAAATTCCAGGTTTTGCAGTTTTTGCTCTCTACACTTATCAGTCAATGTTTGTACTAAATCAAAATATCTAAAGAATGTCTTCTGAAAATTTGAATTTTAGCAATTGACAAATCGAAATTTGGTTTCGAAAGGGTCAACGGCAAATCTAAGCTGAGTGAGACAACTGTTTAACAAGACAAGTCATCACACCATATTGTAATGAAACTGACAGAACAAAACTTTAGCTGACAAGTGAAGGCAAATCATAATCACCTCAAAAGTTGAATTCCCTTTCCATAACTTGAATTGGCAAGTGATGGCTGGCTAATAAACATTACAATCATAAACATTTTCCTTGCTATGTATCTAGGGCAGTGGTATTATAGATAAAACAGAACAGTATGACACTGATAACAAAGTCAACATTAGCATAATCTAGCTTTTAAAGTACCAGTCTGGCCTACTGTCTCTACCATATCACTCAACCATTGCATTATATAGCTAGCTATCATTTAGCACACTAATGTAACAGAGCTTTCATTTAGCACTCTTCTTACAGAGCTTTCATTTAGCACTCATCTTACAGAGCTTTCATTTAGCACACTTATTACAGAGCTTTCATTAAGTGCAATAAAGCTACAGAGCTATATTCATTTTGCACTTTGTGACAGAGCTTTCATTCAGCACACCTGTTAACATGTAAATTATTATGTAGTCAGTCATGGTAACAACGGTTGACTTCAGTTATAGTCTCATGATTTATGCTCTGCACAAAACTTAGTGCTTTTTTTTTTTTTAGAATTTAATTCAAATATTTTTATTAAAATATTCCCAATATGTGTAATTGTTTCAAATTAGTTTGGAAAAACAACAAGAGCACCGTGGTCGCACAAAATACGCCCATCACTGGAAACCTGACAACTAAAGTTATCATTTGAAACAACATTTAGTCAATAATCTAAGTTCATAAAGGGGTATTGCAGAAAAAATAATCAAACTGGACCCAAAAACCTATATGATAAAAAAAGCCAATCATGAAATTTGGTTGGCATGCGTCAACCACCACTTAAGATATCATCTATTTATTCAATAATTTAAGTCCAAAAAGGGGCATAACTCCAGACATTTTTTATCAAACCAGACCCAATCTCAAAAGGGTTCTTCCCTGTATGCTAAAAAAGCTAATTGTGAAGTTTGGTTGACCTAGGTCAAGCAGAACTAAAGTTATCATCCGGAAACCCCCATTTTTTCAATAATTCAAGTCCATAAAGGGACATAACTCCAGGAAAAATGATCGAACCAGACCCAAAATCAATAGGCTTCTTCCCTGTATGCTAATTAAGCTAATTGTGAAGTTTGGTTGACCTCTAAGTCGTGCAGAAGTTAAGTTATCATCAAGAAACCCCCATTTTTCAATAATCTAAGTCCATAAAGGGGCATAACTCCAGGAAAAATAATCGAACAGGACTAAAAATCAATAGGCTTCTTCCCTGTATGATAAAGATGAAAATTATAAAATTTGGTTGGCAAAAGTTAAGCAGAACTGAAGATATCGTCCGTAAACCATTTTGAGCTGCCAGCACGCTGCAGGGTTTTACATAATAAGACCATCTGTCAGAAGGGCGTATAGAAATTGAGTTCACATTTGCTCATAATTAGCTTGCTGAGCCTTGGTCTAGGATTGTGAAATTTCCATGAACTCATTATCATACTCAGAATTCAATGACAGCAATTATCAAAAAAAAATCTCATGGTAGCTACTGACCAATGAAATTCATGAATCCGAACTGAGCATGGCTACTTACAAATACCTGCTATATTTCTGACCCAGATGAGCCAATGGTGACACAAGACAATTTATTAGTATCATCAAGCTTTATCTGTCAATCATCACAGGAATTTTATAGGTTCAAAATGACAGCTGTTTTATTTGTGTCAAGGTAAGGAAGGAACTTATTCACTGCTAATGGAGTATCAGATTTGTTCTGTTTGTTTCATAATATAATTTCATTTAAGTTTGCATGCTCACGTGATGGTGACAGTACAGACCCAACTACAACATTTTATCATACCAGCTGTTGGGCAGCTGATATAGGTCTTTATCCTACCAGCTGATATAGGTCTTTATCCTACCAGCTGATATAGGACTTCATCCTACCAGCTGATATAGGACTTCATCCTATCAGCTGTTCACGGGGCAGCTGATATAGGACTTAATCCTACCAGCTGATATAGGACTTTATCCTACCACCTGATATAGGACTTTATCTTACAGCTGTTATAGGACTTTATCCTACCAGCTGTTGGGCACCTGATATAGGACTTTATCCTACCAGCTGATATAGGACTTTATCCTACAGCTGATATTGGACTTTATCCTAACAACTGATATAGGAATTTATCCTACCAGCTGATATAGGCATTTATCCTACCAGCTGATATAAGACATTAACCTTAGTAACCAGCTGATGATAGACTTTATCTTAATTACAAGCTGATATATGAGTACACATACAGTTTTACAGCCTCTGTGTAACATTTCCAAAGTCATTGTCTGAAGCTTATACGACCTGCTCTAAAGTCAATTTACCCTGTAATGAATAATGCTTCTTAAACACTTTAGCAAACTAGTAAAAACAAAGCATCCACTGTGCTACAGCCATCCGTTTCAGTTTGTAGGACGATGGATTATGTTGTCCAAGTGGTAATCCTAATCACTCGGAGCAATATGGAGTTCTCGATAAACTGTACATCAAGGTTTATCCAAACCTTCAATTATTGTGTCAATATTTATATACAAGCGTTCAAAGAAACCCAACTACATGATCAACATGGCAGTGAGACACGTACCATATCACAACCTTATCCACCTTTGATAATTGTAATACCATTGTATACCCTGCCCTAGGAAATGTAATATGAATACATGTAAAATCTGTAAGGCTAATAAGAATTTATTTCTGACAATTAGTCTCTGAAACAACAGTAGCTACTTGTTATCTTCAATTAGGAAAAAGGATTCAGTCTCCACAACTTTGCAAATATTGTTGACCAATAACCTGAAATCTGCTGTGATAACAATGGCAGACTGCAATGCTTATACATTGCTGGACAGTAAATACACTGGGCAACAGTTTTTAATTCCCTACAGTCATAGTTTTCACTTGATTTGCAACTGGGAGATATAGAAGTGTGCAGAGATGTTCAAAACTCATAGACTGCACCAGTACCAAATTACATGCAGTGTTTGGTGAAAAGCAGAAATCAAATGAAGTTTCAAAGGTTATAATCCATCTTGTCTTTCTGCCAATGGTGTCAAAGGCTTAAATCACAGTCTTGCCAAAAGCCTTGTGATGGGAGATTAGTATGCTCATAACTATACTGTCTTATGTCATCATCAGTTGTCAGTTACTTGTGGAGATGCTGGTTAGTTAACCTTTAGCCTGCTACGGGTGACCGAGATAGAATTTGTAAACAGCTTGGATCCAGATTAGATGCCGAGTAACTCGGCATCTAATCAGGATCCAAGCTGTCTGACACTCGGCCAATAATTTCTCCAAATATTGGGCGATTCTGATGAATTTTAAAATAAAGGCTGATGACAGTTTAAACAGACGACATTTGTTCAGCAGGCTAAAGGTTAACTGACCTCTCTGATGTAAGTAAAATATTCTTTAAATCACAAGAAAAATTAATCAGTAAAACAAAGTATACTGCTGGATGGAAAAAGATGCAAGTACCACAATTTTGCTTGCAAATTGTAAAAGCTAAAATTTCCCATAGTCATATGACCTTGGCCCTGACCTGACCTTTTGACCTTCAGGAAGATGTAACTATGAATGACAATGGACAGGTAATCATTATCAGTGGCATTTATTGATGTTAATGGTTATTTAGCAGTGTTATCATACCAGCCCCATTTACAACTGGAATACAGCAGCGGCTTCAATACATCTGTTGATCCTGCAAGGAAAGCAAGACAAACTTCTCTTGGTAACAGCTGTGTTTGCCTATACTAAACATTTGCACAGCATATGACAATTGAATTTTTTTTACAAGATGGGTATAAACAAAATCTTTGATGAAACAAAAGAAAAGAAATTACTTAATTTTAGCCAACTTTTAACTTGCTGTGATTAAAGGACAGGCAGACTGTCTTACTTACAGATGGAAGGACAAAGTGAACAATTTATAAAAGACATATAAACTGCACAATTTAAGACACACTGTTTTTTGTTCATTGAGGAAAGGAATATGGGTTGAATGGATGGAGATGTCTGCAGCTCAGTTTCTCCAGTGGTTATGAAGTTTCTCAATCCATTACTCATAATTTTGTTTATTTCGATGATTGACAAAGTTTTTAACAGTCATGACCCCAAATAATCCGTACTGTGTTGTGGGGTCTTAAATTCTCGAATCACTCACACGCTCTGTATATATTCAAGGGTCAAACAGTGTACACCCTAAAATGGTAGATCTTCCAGAGAGCAACCCATTCAAACTCAGAAGATATTTCATTGGTCATAGTGCATACCATACATAGTTTGAGGTGATCAGTGCAGTGCAAACAGTGCAGAATCTGAAGAAGTTCAAGAAGTAAATATTTGCAGACAATGAAGACATTTCATGGACATACAGTCAAAATCATGAAGTAGTAATAATTCCAGGAGCAAACAGTCCAAACCATGAAGACATTCAAGGAATGAACAGTGTAGATCCTGATCAAACAGTGTCTGTAGAAGCTCTTACTTGTTATCTACATTCCAATCCTTCTCCGTTCTATTATCTATATTCCAATCCTTCTCCGTTCAAGCTGTCAAAAGGTTAATTAACTCCAGATCACCTTTCCAACATTTCATCAATTTCTTAAATGTCATTGCTGCAACCTGCTTAACAGCTGTTAACAGTTAACAGATTGACAGGCCCAGTAGCACAGATGTCACTGAGAGCATAGTTATTAGCTCATGTCAGCCTCACAGAAATAATAATAAAAACATTAAAATTAAATCATTTATTAGCCATTACCTCATGTCAGCCTCACAGAAATAATGATAAAAACATTAAAATTAAATCATTTATTAGCCATTACCACATGTGTCAATAATGTCCAATGGCATATTAAGAAGAAATGTGATTTCTACCTGTTGACATATTAGAGGTCATTATAAACTTTCACCTCAATCTTTCCGTTGAAGCAGATGGAACACATTTTAAAATCAACCTCATAGGATGATAGTGAATGTGACCTTAAATCAAATGTCAAGAGCTTTAAACATATTCATACCTTAAATCAATGTCATACCTAAGACATGAAAAAATACAATCCTCTTAACCTGTTGGCAAGCTTTACTTCAAAGGGAGGCGTTAATTGAAAACGAGATTGTACATCAATTATGTATGCAATTCTGGTTTCAATTCCAAATTTTTAGACATTAAAATTGCAGACAATTCTTTGATATATTGACAACTGACATAATTATGGAGCTGTAATCAAGCCCTCTAGGTAACTGCTTACTACTTCCATGGCACTATAGCTAATGGCTCCTGGAACAATCACTGCAGTCTCCTATTCTTGCAGTTAGATGAATTTAATTCTATTGGGACATCTTGGATTGATTATGTCTCCTGGAAAATCTTCTAACTGTAAAGAATTAAATACCTTTGCTGTGGGTTAGTGTCTTAGCTCTAGATGAGGTTGTTTAAAGGAATCAGACCTAAGTCTTTCCATTTAACAGAGTTTGTTCAAGATAGTCAGTGGGTAAACATTTAACAGTTCCAGATTAACTCTGTTCCATATAAAATTCCTCTGAATAGGTCAAAGAACTTGATTCTTATAATTATATATACAGACTTAAACTCTCCAGGGTCTCTCATATATAAATAGGGAAATAATATGTGCAAAGGTCAAGGTCACTGAAGGCAAAATAAACAATAGGCCTATAAAGGTGCCTAAGTTGCAATACATAAAAGACAATATGTTATAGATGGACCAGAGTGTGCATTGTCTGCTACTTCACCTCTGCTTTCTTTTTGAAAACATCTCCTAAAATGTTCAAATGGACCAGTCCCAAAGTCAAATATGGAAGGTTCCATTACAGATATTCAGCATGATAAGCATCAACAAAGCAGACCAAGAAAGTTGTGAGACATACCAAGGTTACTTTTTTATCCAACATCACTATGATGACCTTGAACAAGTGTAGTGACAAGCTGTAGTTACATATACATTTACAGGGACAGATATATCAAAACTTAAAACATGACAAGAAAATACAGATCTGAATGTGACATTGCATACGTCATGTTAAGTATTACATGTCATCAGAGTTTTCTAGGCCGTTGCCAAAAGCAATTAAACAAGACATCTCACACATTGTAAAACAAGCGAATTGACAACAAGGGAGACAGAAGAGTCGTCACACAATCTGTATCAAGATCATCAAAACATCAACAGATGCATCAAACCATTCGGCCTTAAAGTACAAATCTGCAAAAGAGAGCACTTAAATCAAGTTGGCTTCTATAAAAAGAAACTTGAGTGTGGAGAGTGCAGTACAGACATTATTATGCAGGGCAGACAAGAAAGCTGTTACCATCATCACAAACAAACCTATATAATATTGACAGCACAGTTCTGATAACCATCAGAATATGGTGATGACTTGTAAGTTCCTTTTTAAGCACCCATGTATGACAACATTAAGTTTTCATACTGACTCATGCTTGTAAAAATTACAGCTGTACATATAACTTTATGTGCAGTAACATCAAAAATCTTTAGATGCTGTAAAAAAATAAAAAATCCCAGATCCATTTTTATTTAGTATCTTTACAAAAAAAACTTCACTGAATGGTTCAATTAACACTTGGTTATATGAAAAATGCATCTCCTGATGTTAATACTGAAAGAGAAATATTTTCGACTCTCCATGGCCAAAGCGGTTATGGTCTTTGACTTGCAATCTCTCAGTTCCTAACTGATCTGGGTTTGAATCAAGATCTGGACACTTTGGATCTTTCACGTGAGAAAGCATTACAGCTGGCTTGTGGTAGGTTTGTGGTTCTACCTGAGTGCTATTTGTGCCTTAAACGAAGGTACCCTAGAGTCTTCTTCCTCTTGTAATGAGCTGAACATCACAATATGACTGAAATACTGTAAAAGCCGTTCCATTTCTCTGATATGTTTCATGGAATTAGAATCTGTTTCCCTGACTAAGAATCTGTTTATCTCTGATACTTTATTTCATGGATTATGAGAAATCTTCTGTTGCAGAACATTTTGGATTTGTAAACAATATCATGGCTGGGTATAAGATGCATTTCATGGGCTTGAGATAGGATAAGCCATCAGGTCTAGTCACAAACAGAACATTGTGCAATTTTTCCAAATACCCATTTTGTGATATATTTTAAGTTTGGTCTCAGAAACTTAAATAATTTCTGGAGAAAAAACAAGAGAAGGAACAAATGTTGTTATCATTATCCTTCTCTGTATTTCATACAAAATTCTGCTTTATACTCAGCAACACTGCCTCTGTTTGTTGTTTAAATGACTGTCCTTGAATTCTAGAATGCCAGAAGGCTTCAAACAACCAAGTGCCTTGTCTAACTTTTCAAGCAAACCTACAGATGTGCAAACACAGATGCACTGTTAGATCCGATAATGCAATTGCTCATATATACAACTGTAAACATTCTTCAGGCAATCATTTCTTTTCTAACAACAACTGTTAACAACAAATGATTAAAGTCACCATGATCGTTCCTGTTGAACCTAGAGCTATAATAAACTTAAAACCAATGGCATGTTAGGCTTTAAGACTGTAGTGTCAAGATAGGCATTCTTATGTCTTACATTTCTTCACAATAATAATAAGCTACAAAACTTAATGTAAGGTCTTTTATTTTGAAAATTATTTGAAAATTTTAATAACTTGTACAAACTGAATACAAACATGACTTTTCAGCTGACATGCAGACAGTAATAACCATTTGAAAGCTGTTAGTTCGGTCTAAACGTCTGTGAATTTTCCTGCAGGAATGCCAATACATATGTATATTCTCATTAATTCTGATATATGCTTTATTTTATCATTTGATTTTTTTTTTCAAAGAGAAAAACGAAGCCTTTTCCTTAAATCTACCATGACCTTGACCCTATATCTATGTTCAAAGCACAATACACTGAACTAAATCTGAAGTACCAAAAGCCATTTCCTTTAAATCAACCTTGACCTTGACCCTATATCTATGTTCAAAGCACAATAAAGGTCATACACTGAACAAATTCTGAAGTACCAAGTTTCTGTACCTAAGATAACTTTCACAGTTATAAGTTTACACTCTGCAAGACATTAAAAGACCTATTATCTCATAAAGGATATTTAAATTTCTTTTGAGCTGCTGACTTTTTCCTTGAGGAGTTCAGTCAGCCATTTTATGGAAGTTTCATCACCGGAGAAGACTGTATACAAGCTGGAGGAAACAGTCGCAAGCCAGTGAAGTAATGAACAAAGCAGTCATCTGTTCTAGCCAACCCCAACCCAGCAACCCATCTCCACAACCATCGTAATCCAAGCATTTATAGGAAAAAGATAAGGAATACCATACAGCTTTGATAGGAATCAGACTTTCTGTTGCATTAAAGTCATATCTGTAAAGCAGTCTGGAATTTTAACCAATCAAATTACCACAATAGTTAAACTGTTACAGTGGCTAAAGGCTGATCTGCCAAATATACTCTTACAGGATGAAACAGATAACAATTCCACCAGCAGTACCAGGTCTCCCCAAGGCATCTGCTTTTTAAGTGTGTAGGCATGCAAAAATGTTTTTTCTATCTTTTTTTAGGTGCATGTCATGACACATTGTCTAAAACAGTTCCAAACCAGACCAATCCTGCAGCATCTGACCACTTAACTAGGATATTGATCAAACTGAGATGATTCAACTACATCTACAACCTACTTAACCCATAGCCTGCTGATAAAATGTCGTCTGCTTAAACTGTCGTCTGCCTAGATTTTATTATTCATCAGAATCGCCCAATACTTGGAGAAACTATTGGCCGAGTGTCAAACAGCTTGGATCTTGATTAGACGCCAAGTTACTCTGTGTCTAATCTGGATCCAAGCTGTTTGGTGACATAAATATATCTGGCATTGACCTAAAAATTTGACCTTGTTCTGTCATCAAGTTTTGCATATCTGGGGCAGTGTTTATAAAGTAGTCAGGACAGGCTCATGCCTTAAAGGGGATTTACTCTCTCCCTCTGAGAGAATAAACAACACAAAGCACCACAAGATTAAATTATGTTTTGCTATTAATTTAACAAGAAATTATAAAATTTTAAAGCTCTTTCACAAAATAAACAATGTCATGTACAGTGCTAATTGCACTACTTATTTCCTTTCAATCTGACAGAGCTGTTGGATGTACAATTTGTGATATCTACCTAGTGCTACAATTTGTAATATCTACCAAGTGCTACAATTTGTGATATCTACCTAGTGCTACAATTTGTGATATCTACCTAGTGCTACAATTTGTGATATCTACCTAGTGCTTCAATAGCAAACAGGTCCGCTTATAGGAATCCCACAGTATAGTGTCCTGTATACTATAACTGTTTTAAGTATGAAAACTGACAACTCCTTGAGGAGATGCAAAATGATAGATGCATAGATGCAAAAGCCTTTCCATGATGATGAGACATTAAGTAAGCTGTGGAGCCGAAAATTGTCCTATTTCAATTTTAAACTGCGATTGATCCTTTGTCCTTTCATCTGTGGTTACATGCACAGACATTCATCTTCCTGCCATCATATTCCCAGGGCTATGACACAACCAGAAGCTCTCACCAAATACCCAGGATAACTCTCCTTGAGAAATTTACCAATCCTCACCGAAAATTATTTTATCTTTGAGAAAACCAGGAAGTAAAGGATTAGACTGGTTTTCAATAAAAACAAGAACAAACTAGACTGTAGACAGAGAACCCAGCCAGCTGTGCAGTTTAATTTAAATAATTGAATTTGTAAAGTACATTAGTAATTCAATGAAAAAAGTTTTTCTTTCATTTTTAAACCCCTCAACTTTTTAGTGAAATCTTTGAAGTGTTATAAAATCGAACAGATAAAGAAAAATTCTGTTTTTATTCTCTAAATTATTGATATATCTTTCCACAACTGTCTACATAAAAAGGTAAGAGAAACCTAACAAAAAGGTTTGTTTTTTTACTTTCAAGCTTCCGAAAAAAAATACCACACCACTTAGGAACACATTGATGCAATATTAATGACCCCTGAATACATCCCCTATAATTCTAAAACACCAAAAAACTCCATTTTGTTGCATTAGTCATACACTACAAAAGTGGAGGTTTTCCATTTTTTTTTGTTAAGAGTTTTAAGCAACATGAATAATAAATACTCCTATTAACCATAAGAGTGTGAGTTAAACTTGTACCAATCTGTCATATTTACTTAAAGTGCAATTTTTGTCATCTGCTGCATAGGATTGTACCTTATGATAGAAACCTTGTACATCGTACATAGAGAATATTTATACAATTAGGACTGATACAAGCCTAAGAAAGAGAATATAACAATTAGGACTGATACAAGCCTAAGATTCACCAACTGTTATTGTCATACTTCGACTTGATCTCAAATTTTTATCTGTTAATATATACTTAACCCTTTCAGTGCTGCATTGTCTGTGGTCTGCTAAAAAAAAATTTTGTCTGCCTTATTTCTTTAATTCGTCTTTTCCTTTTAATTTTCAAGAGTCAATATCGGAGTGGCAAACAGTTAGTATCTCAGACAGTGGCTGCTGATGTAGATCCAAACTGTTTACTAAGATTATCACTATTTGCATTGCTCCCACACTGAAAAGGTGATACTGATACTGAAAACTGATTTCAGTAAATATTTTCATATGTAGATATTTACATGAAATAACTTGACTCAAATCCAGTTAATCTACAGATCTATCTCTGATTCTTATATATAAAATCCACTCTGAAAATTGCATTCCTCATTTAGAGTTTTAGAGCATCCACAAGATATTGGTTGGTGAATTCCACACCAGTCTTAATTTAATTATAGTCTTTAGAAGATCAAGTTTGTCTAGTGCAGCAGACCTGCTGAATTTCTCCCCAAGATCCCCTCTAATATCCTGTGAAAGATGGGCCACTTGTTATCTACTGTCCCATCTGGACCAAGAGCTTTATCTCTATACCTATCTCTTCACACAGTTTGGTCACTCAACTGGAGATCAAATGTACATTTATCATGTGCAAACAGCAGCCAATCACTATGTTTTAAAACATGTCCCTCAAAATTAGATTATCTCTATTCAGGAGATCATTTAATAACTTTGAAGATTCAGTATATAATGCCACAATGCTGACTGCAAATATTTTACTTAAGATCTTTTAGGGTCTTTAACTGACTTGTAAATTTGGATTTTACCATTTCTTAACTCAAACCGTGATTGTGCAGTTCCTTTGCAAACAGTTTTGATCTAGATCAGCCACTGTTTTTGTGGATCCAAACCATTTGCCACTTAGGTTATAATTTATTCTTGAAACATTACACAGAGATGGCAAATTGTAGAAGTTTGTAGACGAAAACTTTTCTAGCAGACGACAATTCAGCACTCAGAAAGGGTGAAAGCTGCATAGCTATAACTGAGCTATTGAAATAAATTTGAAGAAATTCTAGCTACTTAACATATTTATAAATCAATTAGAAAAAAATAAATATTCAGCAAGTTAAGGGTGCAGTTTGACGCTTTCCATCTTGATATTTTTAAGTCACAAATTTGTTGTCTGTTTCATTTCTGGTAATGCAGTGATAACACATGTGACACAGCAGTTATGTAAAAAGTGATAACACATGTAAATACTGTGGTAACACATGTATTTACAGTGATAACACACATAAATACAGCGATAACATGTTAAATACAGTGATAACACATTTAAATACCGTGGAAACACATGTAAATACAGTGATAACACATGTATATACAGTGGTAACACATGTAAAAAGTGATAACACTTGTAAATACTGTGATAACACATTTAAATACAGTGGTAACACATTTATTTACAGTGATAACACATGTAAATACAGTGATAACACATTTAAATACAGTGATAACACATGTAAAAGGGATAACACATGTAAATACAGTGATAATAAATTTAAATACCGTGGTTATACATGTAAAAATGGATAACAAATGTAAATACAGTGATCAAACATTTGAATACAGTGGTAACACATGTAAAAAGTGATAACATGTAAATACAGTGGAAACACATGTAAATACAGTGGTAACACATGTAAATACAGTAATAACACATGTGACAATGCAGTGATAACACAATGTAATTACAGTTATAACACATATGACTGCAACTTTATTTCAACTTGATGTATGCTTACAATCTGTGTAATAAGATGACCCTTACCTTTACTAATAATTCAAATTCCTTGAAAACTATGTCCAGAGTCCATACTTTAGCATAAAGCTTATACAGTTTTCCTCAAAGACATTTCTTTAATCCTGTTAATCCACTATAACAATTCAAGAGCACCTTTTAAACCTCAACCACTTAATATACAAACATTTCTCCCAGCGATCTTAGTCATATTAACTTCTTCATCTAGCGGGCAGTTATCATAAAACAAACACAAACTTAATACATTTATTACCCAGACTCAAAGGACCACAGTCAAAATTTATCATAACTCCAAAATCTCGGCAGGTCTGAGAGAAGTCTCACTTTGTAATATGTCCAGGGATTATAAATAATGGTACAAATAGGTTTTATTTATACTTTTGTACCTGAGGGCCAATGAAAGGTGAAGGAATTGTGAAGTGACCAGGAGAGGGAAAAAGAGGAAAGTTATCTAGAAGGTGACAGCAGATAGATGGTTGCAAAGTTCAGAGGAAAATGAGGGATACTTGAGATAATTCATTTATCTCCTTACATAGATAAAGACAAAGGTAGAACAAATACCATGGATGTCCTTTCATCTGGAATCCTCTGTCTTTATCCCTGATTTATAATGAGACGGACTAGCTTAAAAAAAAGTATTTGAATTTTTTATTAAGCGCAGTCACACACTTGCTACCTGCAAAATAATTTTGATGCTTTAAAACTAAAGTAAAAGTGAAAGTCATATATTGACGTCTGGTAGACCTCTTTATATGATTTCAGGCACAGAGCACACCCGGGTAGAACCAACTTATTAATAGCATGCCAGCTGGAAGACATCCTCACTTGAAAAAACTGAAGTGCCCAGGCTGTGACAGTAAATGATAGACAGAGGAGTCAATTTGAATGTAAGAAAAAAACAGACAGATAGAGAGAATAAGACAGACAGAGGTAGTGAGCCATGCAGACAAATATTCAGACAATGTGAGAACAAGAGAGCCAAAACACAATATACCCCCATCTGAGAACCAAATTAAATTCCCTTTGACATATAATAAATTTCAAGAAATAAAAGTTTTTAACTCTCCAGAAACTTGATAAATATTAACAAGCATCAAACTTGCCCAGGATCTTATGGCAACAAACATGTGTGCTAAGATTGACGTTGATTGGATAAGTGGTTCTCCAAAAAGTTACTGTGACAAAGTAAATATAAACAAGTTTCAACAAATAAGGGGCAATAACTCTCCAGAAACTTAATGAATATTAATGAGCATCAAACTTCAAATAATATAATGGCAATAAATATGTGTGTGAAGTTTGACTTTCATTGAACAAGCATTTCTCCAAAAAGTCCTTAATTGTGACAAAGTAGTTTTTCAGATATTTCAAGAAATAATGGGCAATAACTCTCCAGAAACTTGATTATTATTAATGAGCATCGAACTTGCACAGGATCTTATGGCAACAAACATGTGTGCAAAGATTGACATTGATTGGATAAGAGATTCTCCAAAATGTCCCTATGACAAAGAAATTATTAATAAGTTTCAACAAATAAAGGGCCATTACTTTCGAGAAACTTGATGAATATAAATGAGCATCAAACTTGCACAGGATCTTATGGCAACAAATATTTCTGTTGATCTATTTGCCATAAACTTCTTACAGAGAATTCTATGTTACCACTATCGAGATATCACAGGAGGCATGAAAGACAATTTAAAGAAATAGTAGCATACAAATGTGAGAGAGAAAAATAAAGATATAGGTAAGTGGCGAAGAGTCAGAGAGATGCAAAAAAAAAATAAAAGCCAGCGACAAGAAGATACAGGGAAAGCAGAGAAACAAATAACTGTATCGACCATGACTTGATTTACTGAAACAACTTATGAAGCTACGTATAGAATATCAGATTCAGCTAAACATTATGCCCAAGAAAATTGATAACCTATAATCTGACTAAATGAAGAACCAAATTAAAACAACAGCCTCTGTCTGAACTCCCCCCCAGCATATTATGGTTTGTATATAGGATGGATACCTGTGAGGGCAGTTTTAAGTGCCAATGTTTTTTAAAACAGATACAGTTCTTCATCAGCTACTTGTCTGTTTATTTATCAGGTGGCAACATAACAATGGCTGTGTGATACCTCTGGTTTGTATCAACTGATGCTGGACAGGAAACAGCTTTATTAGCTAGACCCTGGTCAAGACCAGTGGAGGATTGTGTGGAAACACAGACTTATACTAATATCTAGTCACCTCCTACAATTTTGATTGTGAAAAACAATCTAAAGATCAGTATAACTCAAATATCATATAATACATGAAAACCCAAACAAGAATATCACTGAAAAATAAAGTAAATTAAAACATTCAAAATCAAGCAAACAACTGAAAAAAAAATTGAATACTTATTTAACATATAAAAAAACAAGCCTGAAAACAACTTAAATAGCGAGAAATCAGTTATGAAAAACCAATCCATAAATGTCATCATTAACCAAGAAAAACTGATTGATTGAGTTGGGTTTTACGGCACCGCAACACTGTATCGTGCCATTCAGGAAAAAACTTGTTGGATCCACATCTCATTTATATCGAGACAAAAAAATCTGAAAAACAGATCCTAATTAAAACCATAAACCATGAAAAATCAAGGTCAAATAATTAATCAACATTCCAGTTTCAATACTTTCTTCAACAATCATTTTCTTTTTCTCAAAACTATAGTATGCATGCTGAAAAGTTTTGATATTATTCTATCAAACATTTCCAACATTCATTCAACTACTATACAGATTAGAAAGCAGTGGTAAATGTTATGTTTATATTTCCAATCACTTGAATCAATTTTCTTTAATTTGTTTGTTGAGTTGAGAGATTCACAAATCTAGTGTTGTTTTTTTTAACTAAACAAACAGTTCTCATAAAATATATATAAAGAAAGAATACAGTAAGGTCATATTTGCTTTGATTGTTTTGATATCTTCCCAACAACCACTTGAAGCTGTAACCTACAATAAATGCAGCCCTTCATTTGATAGCAATGATATCATTCTGGAAGCATTTCAATTACAATTCAATTGTTGATGTGGCACGAACATGCCACAATTTCCAAATATAAACTTATTTTTCTCAAGAGTCACTTAACTGTACTGGAATGTTACTTCCTTTGTTTTCCTTTCTGGGAAAAGGAAGAAAAAAGATCTCAATATTAATTACTCATTTTTTATAGCTACACTTCTGATTAACTTGCAAACACAATAGGAACAGTTATGAAAGTAGCCATTTATATTATATTAAACTTTATTTATTTTACAACCATTGCAAACAAGTTCTTACAACTTATATAAATCCCTCTCTTTATTATAAGTATTGTAAAGTAGCCATTTAACTACAGATAATGTGAGATAATTTGGTGAGCCAGTCCAATATACAAATTTTGTTGTACGTTTCATCTGTTTTATTCCATATCAGATACAAATATTCTAATCACAGCAGCATTCTAGGATAAGACATCTCGTAAAATAATCCCTAGTGAAAATGGTCACTGAAATTTCACCAAAATCTCACCCAACTTTCAGTGAAATTTCAGATACATTTCAGTAAAATTTCACTGAAAGAATTGGGCAAAATTTTTTGGTATTTCACCAAAATTTCAAATGAAATTTCACCAAAGTTTCATTGAGATTTTGGTGAAATTGTACTTAAATTTCACTGAAATCTCACTGAAAGAATTGGGCAAAATTTTTTGAAATTTGGTGAATTTCACTGAAATTTTCACTGAAATTTCGGTGAATTTCACTGAAAGAATTGGGCAAAATTTTTTGGTATTTCACCAAAATTTCAATTGAAATTTCACCAAAATTTCATTGAAATTGTACTTAAATTTCACTGAAATCTCACTGAAAGAATTGGGCAAATTTTTTTGAAATTTGGTGAATTTCACTGAAATTTTCACTGAAATATTGGTGAAATTTCACTGAAAGAATTGGGCAAATTTTTTTGAAATTTGGTGAATTTCACTGAAAA
>JAULCC010629218.1:0-17206 GCA_032358795.1 Nuttallia obscurata | reverse complement strand
GTGACTTATATAGTGAAAACTTTGTAGATCTTCTTCTCTGAAATCATTCAGACTAGAGCTTAGATATTTTATGTGTAACATCATATATAGGTCCTTTATCAAGTTTCTCCAAATAATGACCCTAGAGTAAAACCTTGACCCGCCCTTGGGGGTTCTTATTATCTCATTATTCAACTATACTATCACTCAGAGGATCGATTTAGGGCCATCTTGGCCCTCTTGTTTATTCACTACCTCAGTTTCATGTGCTTATATTTTGAAGAGTAATTGGATATATTGGATTTGATAACAGCATAACACAAGTAAAGCTTATATAGCCATGACCATGAATGGTGCATATTATCATTTAGATAAACAAATTAGTCATGGAACCAGAAATTTTATAATATTTTGACGAACTGCATGCATCAAAATTCGTATTGGTTGCCTTTTATGATAATGCAGTGGTCAAGGTAACAATTCTGTGGTCATTATCCTTTTCAGAAATACTTTGAAAACACACAGATAACTTAAATGTTGATTTCATTCACTGTTTATTGCTCCAGATCAATATTCTTTACTCAGTCAATTGTCCCACAGATTTTCAGGAGTATGTTTTTTTTTATTTGCTTATTATTGTCTTTAACAAAATCATCCAACTGTTACAAATTTGACTTTCTGAAAATTCTATCAAGTTGTATTTGTTACTTTCTGTCTTGGAGAAATTATTCTTACCAGCTGTTGCAGAAAAACCATTTTGTTAGATTTTGTATACCGTAGAATTGGCTTGAACAGAGGTTTATAACTTAATTACTACTGTCAAAATTGCTTTTTTCACCTAAGTATTGAAATAAGTATCATTTATTTTCATGTTGTGCAGAAATTTTAGAGATTGTTTCAGATTTGCAATTGCAACTTAAAGTTTGATATGCGGCGTTTTGTCATTGAATAATGCATGTAGGAAATTTAGTGTTGAAGAAATAACCTCAGATTTTAGGTTTTTATTAAATATATATACTTCACATGTAAATCACTTGAATAATTGATAAACTAGATGGGTTAACACATGTGTTGCCCTCTTGCACTTTTGTCAGAAAATCAAAAACTGTAAGTTAAAAAGGGGGCATAACTCTGTCAGATATGACCTTGACTTACATAATTTGGTGGCATCAGGAACCTTTTGTCAAGGAATACAATATGAAAGTTTGAAGAAGAAATGTTAATAAATGGCAAAGTTATAGCCAATGTTATGTTACTGTAACAGCCAGCTGGACCGGCGGACAAAGCAATCCTTATGTATCACACTTTCTCCCAAAAGGGTGACACTAAAGTAGAGCTAGTGTTTAGTTGTATAAACATGACATATACTGTTGTTGTAATTTTTCCACATACAAGTATGTCTATATTTTCCTCCAATTTGACAGATGTCACTGTGGTGAAATACTGACTGAACATGCTGGCATGCAGGGCCCATTTCCTCATTATGCTTCAGCTGATATGATGCTGGAATATCTAGTACCAAAAGGTAATTACAAACTTATAATGATTGCAACGGTGAGCTATTGTGATCACCCAGTAGTCTGCATCCGTGGTACTTCTTCTGTCGTACTTAAACATTTTAAAGCAACATCTCTTCTGAAACCAATGGCCCAACTTCAATCAAACTTCACCAGAAGTGTCAGTTACACAGACTTTTATAGTACAAACTTAAGAAATCTCCTCCTTCCAAAGCATATAGACTGGAGTTAAGATATTGTGTGTGTAATATCTTATTTAGTTACTTTACCAAGTTTCTCAAAGAGTGACCCAGGGATTAGATTTGGTCCCTTCTGACATGGGTTTGCAAAGACTAAGGAAGTATAAACTTATAAAATCTTTGTCTCTAAAACCATACAGTCTAGAGCTCTGATATTTTGTGTATAACATCATATACAGGTTCTCTATCTAGATTGTTCAAAGGGGGACTCTAGAGGTTACTTATTTTGTATAAAAGGATTTTCAGGTGAACAATTACAGGACCATCATGGTCCTATTGTTATTTATTACAGTCTGGACCCTGTTGTACGAACACCGATACTTTGAAAAATCTAATTTTTTGAAATCATTCCCTGGTCCTGTTTATCCTGCCTTTTATTTCTATGTATATCATATCTCACTGGTTCGAAATCCACTAGTACCAAATTCTCATCGAAAGAGTTATAAAGTCCTGTGTGCTTAAATTTCAGGCAAATCTGTCCATGTCATTTGAAATCTTGTTTTTCACACCTCTTCAAATTTTCCCCAACATAGGTTTGACTGCCATATGTTTGCAGGTAGCAGGGAAGTGTGAAAATTTATTGTTTGTGACTATCGCGCTATACCTATAACAACAAGGTTAATGAATAAGACATCCGCCTGCGCTTAATGTGAAATTTGATTACACTTAATTAAAGGAATTATGATAATGACATGATTGTATGCTCATATTAAAGATTGTTCATGATGTATTTAAGAAAAACATTTCAGCGATATTTTATTTTTTTAAAAATATAGCAAGACACGTTTTACTCGGGCATATATGATTCTAGGTGCAGTATGTTAGAAGCCACAACAATGTTCGAAAGTTATTGTTATGTGCTCCACTTTTAGTGAACTGTTCTGTGTTTCTTTTTCATGGATTTATTTATTGTTTTATTTATTGAGATTAAATGTAAAGGTTTACTGAATTATGTTGCTCTTTCCATTTCTGTGTATTGTAATTGTTACGGTTACGAAGATATTATAAAGTATAATTATGATGATAAGAGTTGTCATAATGTACACAACCAAGAAATGCATGCATGCCAGCAGCTATACGACTGGGATTAAAAACAGTGTATGAACAAATAAAAGTATTGTAAAGTTTATTTATCTTCAGACCGAACATAATAAGAAAAAATTTATTTATTGGATGTACATTGTGAAAAAAGGGACATCTCTTTCATGCTGAATAAGGTACAAAATAAAGTTAATTACACTACATATAAATATCATGCAATGCAAATTTCGATACATCAAATTCCGGTAGTTCAAAAACAAATGGTCAGTCCCGAGGACTTCGAACTATCAAGTCCAGAATGTTATTATTTAACCTGAAACTTCCTGTGCATATGTTAGCATGTACATGTAATTCTCCTAAAATTCTTTTCTATTAGGAGTGTTGACACTTCTCAAATATTAGCTTCTGCTGATGCTCTCTTTTTTCATGAAACTCTCATACTGAAAATTAAAGTTGGTTTATTTGTTGCTCAAAAATAGAGTGCTTTCCATAGTCTTCATTCAATTTCACTCCATCATTGCCTCACAGCTGGATTGTTATGATTTTAGTTAATTGAAAATTCTTTATTGGCATGCTGTAGTTACTGATTTTGCTGATTTTCTGTGACTAACAGTAAAACTTTCCTTAATAACCCAGCAAACATATCTCCTGAAATGTTCACAATATTCTCAATACCCTTTAACATAGTCTCTGGCATTCTATTGAATGGACTGTTTAGATAGAAATTAGAATTTTTTTTTATTCAATTGATGCTTGATATTTCAGAGTTACAGTCATTGATGTCTCTACAAAAAAGAAATGAAGCTCCTCCTATCAACCTGCCTCAAGTCACATGGAAGACTGATAGTATTCGGACTTCTGCAACATGCTCCTTTGGGAAGATAAACTTTGAGAATGTGGAACATGCAGGGGGCAAGAAACCAGCAAAGGTAAGCCTAGGTATCCCCTTAGAATATGAATTCTGAGGTTCCCACAGGAAATTTTTTTATTTAATGCAAAGTTTAATGGGTCTGTTAGTATATATATAAACAAAAGAATCTACTTATCTCTGTAGGGAATCTTTCATTAAGCATCTACAACTATCTGATGATGAACTTTTCAAACATGAAGTGACCATTTTTTGAATATTGGAAAATCCCTAAAATAGACTTTCAAAATTCATGGATCATTGTAGACATTCAGTACAGTATCCCAAATGTCCATCAGGGTGTTGCTAAATATGGGCTCTGTGCTTTTTTCACTTCTCTTTGAAATTTCTCCCGAATTAACACAACATGAGGTTTTTCAGTATTTCAAATTACTGGACCTACCATGAAATTACAGCACCAGAATATTAGAAAACTTAAGCAAATTGCAATTTAAGGGTAAATATCAATTGGTTTATTGCATATAATGAACAGAAAATGCTGATTTGTGTAAGTGGCACTTCTTTTTAAACTTTATTGAGAACTGAAAAAAAACTTTGACAGTAATGTTGAACCTATACAGAATGTGAGGTCCTGAATAAACTTTACTGGACATATTTAAAGGTCAGGCAGAGTATCACAAAGACAGTATATTGATATAACAAAGACAGTGTATTGATACCACATAGACAGTGTATAGATATCACATATCAGCGTATTGATATCACAAAGACAGTGTATTGATATCACAGAGACCGTGTATTGATACCACACCAGACGTGTAAAGATATCACAAAACAGTGTATTGATATCACATAGACAGTGTATATATATAAAAAAGACTGTGCATTGATATCACATAGGCAGTGTATTGATATTACAAAGACAGTCTTTTGATATTACAAAGATGGTGTATTGATATCACAAAGACAGTGTATTGATATCACAAAGACAGTGTATTGATATCACAAAGACATTGTATTGATATTACAAAGACACTGTATTGATATCACAAAGACAGTGAATTGATACCAGAGAGACAGTGTATAGATACCACAAAGATAGTATGTTGATATCACAAAGACAGTGTATAGATATCACAGAGAGTGTATTGACAAAATGTATTGTTGATATCTATCTTGAATGCTTATATTTATTTTAATTTCATCTACATGTCAAAGTATTATTATCTATAATATAGTATATTTTATATTAGTTTAATTACTGTGTATTGATAAGAAGTTAATCTTAAAGTGTACACACTTTACAATTTTTATTTTTTAATTTAAAAACTGCTGCGATTGTCCCTGGCCCCAGGGTAGGCAGCAGGTGGCTCTAGAGATTTGTATGGCCAAACTCATGACAGAGTTGATGCAAGAGGATGTACGTATGACTTGTCCATACCATTTCAGTCGTTTGGTGCGGAGAGCATCTGTCACAATAGTACCTGATATAACTGTTTGTGTTTTTTACAGTATATTCGGATGACAAATGAAGATTCTGTAGACAATTTGATAGATCTAATGGTAAACCATTGGAAAGTCATGGAACCAGAGAGGCCAAATCTTGTCATCTCTGTTGTTGGAGGTGCCAAAAATTTCAAACTTGATGGTAGAATGAGGGATACATTTTCCATAGGACTTATCAAGGTAAGTGTTATTTGTAAACAACTAAAGAATAAAATATTATTCTGATAAATGCTTCACTTCTTTACTTTCAGATTTTAATTCTTTATAAATGAAGAGCTGTTTATTTTTCCCAAGTGCCCTCTTCAAAGTTTATATGTGTGTTAAGAATCAACTTGCATTGTTCTGAACAGTTTTTGAAGATGGTGGTTAAGGCTATCAGTAAAAGATATCATTTGAGGTCTTCCTCCACCTGTAATGAGCTGGACATCGCGATATGACTGAAATACTTTTAAAGCAATGTTAAATTCCAAACAAAAAAACAAACAAACAAAATATTTGAGAGTTTCTTATTGCTAATGGTGTGTGTTATATTTGTTTTTGTTTTTTTTTAAATTCCTTTTCTATTGTTATGTTTTTCTTTTACTAGGTAGGTTTTATATCCCACAAAAAAAGTTTGAAAGGGGTATACTGGAATCAGCCTGTCGGTCAGGTTGATGGGTGGTTGGTCGCTCCTGTTTCTTGGCAAAAATATTGATCAGGAGCAGTAGATGTGCAAGATGCAAATTTCATGTTTGTTCATGCAAGGATTATGGGGTTATTGTCCCTGAATCAACTGTAAAAGTCTTGTCCAGCAAACTCCTCCTATAGTTTCTGTCCAACTATGTCTATTTGTGAATATTTACTGATGGCAATTGTAGGCTGCCAAGACCACATCTGCATGGTTGATTTCATCTGGGTTTAACATGGGTGTGATGAAGAGTGTCGGGCAAGCTGTAAGACAGGGCCAGTCATTTTGCTGGGATAACGACCGAATGGCCCATGTTCTCAGGTGTATTGGGATTGCTCCATGGGGATATGTGAAGAACAGGAAAGTTCTAGAGAGCTTGGATGGACAGGTAAGTACAGACCATATCTGTGAACCCTACTGATTGTTGCGGTAAACCTCCGGCTTTTAAAGGGGACAAAAGTCTACAGCCAGGAAATGCCATTCTACAGTTTTATTGCTAAGATTTGATAAATTTATCTCAAATGACTTTAAACTAGGCTAAAAAAAATATAGACTATATCGGTATGCAAATTAACACATAAATCAGGCAAACCCGTCAGATGTAAACAAACATTTTGGACTGGTGTGCCAGTTTTGTTCATCAGTGACCAATGTAATATTTGAATCAGGTAAACCAGTCAGCTAGCATATAATGTGACCTTTGCCTTTGTCAGATTTGGATTGCATGTTGTCAGTATTAGATTTATTAGAGACAGAGAATACTGAAATAAGCAGCTATGTAATCCCTCAAAATATCATGCACACACTTAGATTTAAAAATATGTAGTAAATAAAACTTTGCTCCATTTATTCATAAACATGTGTAAAATACATCATGTGAATAAAAGCTCTTACATTTAATTGTTGCGGCCAGTTATATGGGGATATTGATTTGAGTTAAATCTGATAAAAAAATTCCTGATTAGTTTCAATTTTGGAAAAATGGTGACTACTTGGTATTTTCTACAACCAATATTTAGTAAATGCATTGAAAAAAACATTAAAAAACCTATCAACTTTTAAACTTTAAACTTTCAGAAAATGTAAAAATGATATTTATATGGAATATTGTTTTAGGAAAACAAAAGGTAGGTTGGTGATATCTTGACTGATAAAAGACTTTTATTTAATTTGCTTATCTCTGTATTTTATGTCTCTTGATTCATTCGTTAAGTACCACCTGGTGTTTGTTAGTATTGCATGATTTAAGAAACTCCCTATAATGACGCAATCTCCCTCATAATCCAGATAAATCTCCCTCATAAACTTGAAAAATGGTTCACAGGTATGTACAGACTTACAGCTTTATCATAGCAGAATTGTGTATAGAAGTGTAGGAGATTTAACCTAGATTGTATAAACAATTTAAGACAAATTAGAAAACACAAACTAATACAGTTTGCCCTTTCCACTGTCCTATAAGTATTAGATAAAGGCAAACACAGGAAATTAAACTATATAAAGATCTTTTTTTTAGATTTGATTGAAAAGATTTAGATTTTGTAAGTTAAAAATGATGGGGTAGGAATTAATGGACTTAAAGATGATTGCTGCAGTTTCGATTAAAAGTACTTATTACGCAAGCACCGGTTAAGGGGTGTAGCACTTTTCTGATTTATAATAGAATGTAAAAATGATCTTAATATCCCTAAAAAAATGAAAAAAAACTACCATTTCTCAGTAGCTAACTGGCAGAATTTCATGAAACTTTGCCCATCCATTTTATTTTTGGATTGGTCAATTTTCCTTACAGCAATGGCCCTTGATTTATTGAAATTTTTATGTTCATAGCCATTTCTCAGTACCTAGCCAGTAGAATTTCATGTAACTTTACTTAAATATGAACCAATAATCTCAGATGATGCCTGTCCATCTGTTTTAAGCTCACTGACCACAAAGTGGCCAAGGGTGAGCTTTTGTGATCACCCTTTGTCCTGCATCTGTCTTTCTGTCCATCCGTGTGTCCTTTCGTCAGTCAACTTTTTCTTTGAATGTTTTCTTCTTCTGAACCACTGGCTGGATTTTGTTCAAACTTGGTCTGAAACATCATGGCAACAGCCTTTCTCAATTTTGTTCAAATGGTCCCGGTCAGATGAACAGTATGGCCCCCAGAGCTAAACATAGAAAAAACTTTGAAAATCTTTTTGTCAGAAACCATACAGACTAGAGCTTAGATATTATGCATGTGTCATCATATAGATGTACTATACAAAGTTTGTTCAAATGGTGACCCTGGGGTCAAATTTGGCCCTGCCCTAGGGTGGTCTTGCTTTACATAGACTTATATAGTGAAAACTTAAAAAATCTTCTCCTCTGAAACCATACAGACTAGAGCTTAGATATTTTGTTTTGTGTGTAACATTATTATATAGGTCCTTTACCAAGTTTGTTAAAATCATGACCCTGGGGTCAAAGTTGGCCTAGTCCCAGGGCGGATTTGTTTTACATAGACTTACATGGTGGAAACTTAAAAAATCCTATCCTCTAAAGCCATACAGACTAGAGCTGAAATATTTTGTGTGTAATATCATATAAAAGTCCTTTACCAAGTTTGTACTTGTTTTCAGGGTAAATTCAATGCAAATTACCGCACAAGCAATGTGATTCTGCATGATTCAGCTGTACCATTAAACCCAGATCACACACATTTCATATTTGTTGATGATGGCTATAGAATACGGTATGGTGGAGTGGCTGCAGTCAGATCAAAATTGGAACAAAAAATATCCCAACCTCAAGCAGGTTTGTGTGAAAAAACAATGTATTTCTTATCAATGGAGATGTACCTTGTGTTTAAGACTGACTGTTTATGTCAAGATTGAATGTAAAGAAAAATATGGCTGATGAAGAGATGACTAATGATTTCTGTGTTTTAATATACCTGTTTGTTGGTAGGGGCCTCTGGGCTTTGTGGTTATGGTCAGTGACTTGATATCACTCAGCCATTCACCGCTGTGGGTTCAAATCCCAGTCTGGGCACTCTGGATTTTTCAAGTTTGGAAGCAATCCAGACGGCTTGCAGTAGGTCAGTGTTTCTACCTGGGTGCACTCTGTACCTAAAATAGTGTACAGAGGTCCCCCCGGGTCTTCATCCACCTATAAGGAATTTGAAGTTATGATATGGCTGAATTACTGTAGAAGCAACTTTAAATCCTCAATAACCAAACAAACTGCACATGCGTGCGTGTTCTGTGTGTGTGTGTGTGTGTGCATGTTCTGTCTGTGTGTGTGTATCTTTCTCTCTTTCTAGCTGTATGAATGATATCAAACTTTAATGGATTCCTAAGCCAACATGTCTGACATTTCTTCTGAAAGAAATGATAGGAGCTTTATAAATGCATTTGATTCTGTGACAGACTATAAACCTAAATTGGTTGTAACCTGCTCGAGGAATATATAATTTTTCATTAAAAGATTCTGTATGACTTTTCTGTCCGTTTGATGTGAATAAACAATTTTTTCAGAGATTGTAATTCTCATTGATTTTAAGATTATATAATTGACTTATAATAGAAATAGTGTTTGATTGTAGAAAATATTAAAATGTTTGATAAACTGCTAGAGATTTATCAGTGTAAAAAGTTTTGTTTGTTTTGTTTACAGAGGGAGGTTTAGGAATACCTGTAGTCCTGGTTGTGGTTGAGGGTGGGGTTGACTGTATCAATGATGCCAAATCTTCACTGCAGCACAACATACCTGTAGTGGTGTGTGCTGGCACTGGCAGGGCAGCTGACATTCTAGCATATGCCTATACTCACACAAAAACATCTGGCACAGGGTAAGTATTAAACTCAGAATGGCTATTTGCCTTCTCTCTAGCATGATACAATGTTATGACTGACAATTTCTTTCATGGGTTTGGACCAACCTGTGTACTTTTTATGTACTCTTTGACACAAATATAACCCAGACATAGCTTCAGGGATTTTTTTGCCATCTTTATCAGAGGCTGATCTTTCTCTGTATGATGTTTCTTAAAAATTGCCAAGTCTACACCAGCTTTTGATTTCTTCTTTAGAATTTTATTGACTTTCCGGCAATTTCTTTTTTTGCCTGAAGGAAAGTCTAGATATATTCTTCTTGATTTGGTAAAAAAAACAAAGAGTTTTTTTTTGAACAAGATGGAGATGTTTTACTGATCATGGACTGCTTCACTTGCCAGTAAATAGCTACCTTGATGTTCAAGTTTGTTTTATTCCAGTACACTATGGGTAAATATTGTGATTATAACAGTGCAATTCCCCATAAAGTAAAATGTGCCATTATGTTTCATTCAATGGAGGACCCTATGCCTGTTCCCCACATGTGTGGATCTACAGCCATCATTTATGTGAGCTACCTTGATATTCTACTCGAAGTCTTCAATGGAGGAATGTTTGTTTGTTTAAATTTAACGTCACATTATTTCAATCATATTGCAACGTCCAGCTCATTACAGGTGGAGGGCTCTCTGTACATTATTTAAGGCACAGAGTGCTCCTTGACCACCAATTAGACCCACCAACCTACTACAAGCCAATGGAGGAACAGGGAGAGTTGGATGATTTTGTTCATTGTTGTCATGAAACATTTTAGAATTTCTTAAAAGCCAATTTCTATAAAATCTGTAGATATCTATGGTGAACACAAATTTATAAAAGAAAACTCTTTCAGTTTGATTGAATCACAGTTAGTTCTCCAATGTTAAGTTTTGTAAAAAGTTAAAGTACTTAAAGGAGATGTGTTAAAAGTTTGACAATGGATGGTTTGAAGAATGCCCATAAAGATAAATATGTTTTACAAATGCTGAAGTTTATCTTGATGCATTTTTCCTACTTTCATCTAAAGTACAATGCATTGTTTTTATTTTTAAAAAATCTCAAAATCTCAACCGATTTTTTGTATGAATTTTGGAGAAGTCAAACAGACAAAAACAAATAGAACTGGCGTTTATCTGATCCCTGCTCACAAGCCTTTTTTATCAATCTTGGTAAAACGTTGAATATTTTGTGCTAATATAAGGAGGTAATAAATTTTACTGATTTTTAGTTATAATTGTATGTATAAACTTTATTACAGTGATATAACTGCTTTTAATGTTTCCCTTGTATGATTAATTTTTAAAATAATTGTTTTTCATAAATGAATAAACAATTATATTAAAGAAAATAATTATTTGATATATAATAAATCGTCTAAACTGCTGTGATCTTCTTCAAATGCTACAGTAATGCTGTATCTACAATACACAAGCCTTATATATACTGGAAGTATCTTTTACTTTTCTGCAGAAATCAAAGAAGTATGAAAGTGAAATATAAGCTAAAGCTAATGGATAAAATCTATGATGCCTACGGCAAAGGTTGGAAAGAAGATAGTGAAGAAAAGACTCTGCAAATTTTGGAAACTGTGCAATTCTGTTGTCAAAATGCAAACTTGGTAAGTTTGTTTTTAGCTCACCTGAGCATGAAGTGCTCAAGGGTCAGCTATTGTGATAGGGGACTGTCTATCATCCGTTCGTCGTCCGTCTGTCGTCAACAATTTCTTTAAACAACATCTCCTCTGAAATTGCCAAATGGAAATCGGTAAAACTTGGCTGAGATATTCCTTAGATGGTCCCTTTTAAAAATTGTTCAAAGAATTCCATTTCATGAAGAACTCTGGTTGCCATGGCAACAAAATTGAAAAACTTTAACAATTGTTCTTCTCAAAAACTGTTGGTCCAATGTCAACATAATTTCACAGAAATGATCCTTGGGTGGACCTCTACCAAAGTAATTCAAAGAAAAATGATATTTCAAAAAACATGGCTGCCAGGGGCGGGGCCA
Source organism: Nuttallia obscurata (assembly GCA_032358795.1). Classification (NCBI taxonomy): domain Eukaryota; kingdom Metazoa; phylum Mollusca; class Bivalvia; order Cardiida; family Psammobiidae; genus Nuttallia; species Nuttallia obscurata. The sequence continues at coordinate 5,543 of JAULCC010629218.1, read as the reverse complement.
GTTTTCCTTATATAGCTATTTAGAAACTGGTTCAATTTCAAATTAATTCAGAAATGATCCTTGGATAGACCTGAACAAAAGTTGTTCAAAGAATTGGATTCCATGCAGAACTCTGGTTGTCATGGCAACAGAAAGGAAAAACTTGAAAGATCTTCTTCTCCAAAACTAGAGGCAAGATTTGAAAATTATTTGGCATAAGTGTTCCTTTAGTGACTCTTTACTAAATTATTTGGATCAGATAAAAAACATGGCTGCTAGATGTCGGAGCCAGTTCCATTATATGGTATATAGTGAAATCTTTTCATTTTTTCTATGGAGATACACAGGTGACTGATAACAGGACCATCATGGTCCTCTTGTTTACATTAGACATGGTTATATAACACCTACAATCTGATCGATTTGAAATATAGTCAGTATATTTCTTTTGCCTGAATGTTAGAAGACTCATATTTACCTAACTGCTGTAGATTGGAACATATTTTGTAGTAAAAAAATGTATGTACTGTGAAATTAGATAGACACTAGAGCATTCCAAAGCAGAAAAAAGCTCAGTCCATTTCCATTGTTATAAAAGTAACACAAGTATGGACTCTTTCTCACACTCACTTTGTCTTGTATATCATTGGTTGAAATTTAAAATGTCATTAATTATTGCCAGATAGAGTCATAGATTTTTGTCTGTCAGAAAGATTCTTATGACAGTTTTATAACTTTCCCCTGATCTGGACCCAACAGTTACTTACTATCAGAAGCTTTAATGGGCCAGCTTTAAATAGAATATGCTGAATCCATGTTTAAAAATATAAAACTATCTCAAACCCAGACTCAAACACATCAGACAGAAAATGATTTAATTTAAAAATTAAAAATCAGTTTGATTATAGAACTTGGAATTTTCATTATCTTTCATAATTTTCATATTTGTCAGACTACAGATAGTTTTGAGTTTGCCTTATCCTTTGCCTTTGATATGGAAATTTAGACTCAAGTCTTTTTTTGTGTAATTTATTTTTATTTAATCTTTTAGTATACACAATCAAAATTCATATATAACAATGGTGATATGTGATAATCAAACTTTCAGTACAAATGTTATTTCTTATTCTCCATATTTTAACATAAGATGGAATTTTGGAAAAATGAAAAAAGGTTTTTAAGAAGTTGTTAGGATCTTACTGTCAAGTCTTACTTTTTCATTGAAAATTGTCTATGACTTAAGGTGACTGTTTATAAATTAAGATACTTATATATAAGTCAAGTATATTGTTCAACTTTTCCATATAATTATATTTTTTCAGTTAATTGTGTTCAACATGAATAAACATGAAGACCTTGACTTGGCCATTTTGTCTGTTCTCTTAAAATGTAAGTTATAGTTTCATATATTTTGCCACTATGAAGATTTAGTTACTAGCATTGTAAAAAGCTTCATTTTAGGGCATTCATTGTAGAAGCTAAAGCTTTAAAATAGATCTTAAGATAATCATTTTACTTTGAAAATGAAATGTTGTGTGTTTTTATTGAATGTTATTGAATACTCTTGTCCTTTTAAGAGATTTAAAGATACACTATATTATTCTTCTTAGTGTTTTGAATGTTTTCATCAGTCTTAATAGGTCTCCTATTATCATGTAGACTAACTCAAACTTGCAAAAAAGTCTCAGTTTATCATAATATCTCGATTTTATCGGAATAGTTGTATCTAATGTTTCATTACTTGTGAATATATCCCTTTTCCACCTGAATGTTATATGAATTAAAATTTGTTTTGACTGGTAGATCAATGTAATTCTATTTTTTCATAGTTATTTCTGACTGCAAATAAAAAACACAATAGGTAAAAATAATTTAGAATTTTTTTTGTCCTTACACAGCCAAAAAAGGAGGAGACGAGGCTCAGAGGCTGAGTCAGTTGAAGTTAGCCTTGATGTGGGACAGGTCTGATATAGCCCAAGAGGAAATCTTTAGAGAGGATGTTCTATGGAGCACAGGTATATACAATGGAAAAAAAAGAAAGGATTGAATACCGTAATTCTCCTATGATTTGGGACACTAAAAATAATTAATTTTTTTACTTTCCCAATACTTTCAGTGTCACAATATTTAAGGTAAATCTAAAAGCAAGACAAATTCAACCTAAATTTAGAAAGGAAAATTATATATTACCATGGCATATTTTGACCATTTATTGTTATGTATTGTAGCAGTTTAAACTAAGGAATGTTGTTTTCCTTTTATTCTAAAGCTACTATTACATCAAGCAATTTGTTACTCAAAATAAAATCTGTGGCAACTATAATAAAGTTTGGATGTCAAACACCACAACAAATTTTACCCCACCCACTTAATTTTCCGATGTTGCTGTCCACATGTCGATTTATTTTTGTTCTCAGATTTTAAGAGTTGATACATGTACCATATTTGTTTTAATTATTGAGTTTGCTTTCTTTTACCATGAAAAGCTGGAAAAGTTGCCACATCACCTGAGCTGAAAAAAACAATTTAATCAGTGATATTTATAAGTTGTTTTATTAATGTTGATTCCTGCTTTCATTGTTTTATTTTTGTCATCAGGTAGTTTGGATGAAGTCTTGACAGAGGCATTACTGACAGACAAAGTGAAGTTTGTGGAACTTATTCTACAGCAGGGAATAGTCATGAAAGAGTACCTCACAGTGCAAACTTTGCAGACTCTCTACAATGGGGTAATATTGTCTTTTAACACACTGTCAAATAGCACAAATTTCATGTTGTAACTTAAACACATTGTAAGATGACTTTATTAATAAATATTTTCTGACAGATTATTCCTGCAGTATCTTTACACTGGAAATTTATCTCGACCTAATTATTACTTTCAAATTAAATGAATAATCCAAAAGCAAGAAATGTGATAAAAATCTCAATTGAGATGTTTTATTGAAACAGCTGCAGTGTTATATCTAGAGAAGAAAAAAAGGCATAGTATTTGGGATAGAGGCAGGGCCAGTCAGAGGTACAGGGGGCTGCGAAAGGCCCCAGTTTCATTTAGGGCAAAGTCCTGGTTGGTGATACAGGTGGGCAAAACCCTCTTTTAGTTCCTAGAATTTAGCAATTTCAAGATGATATAGAAAGTGTTTTAGATGAAGTAAAGTTATATGCTTATGAGACAATCTTATTTTAGAATTTTGTGTATTCTATGATATTTTCACTTTTTACATGATATGCTTGACCCATCACCCATTTAATGTGCATAATATATGAAAAAGAAAGCACCTGCTGTTTTGTATTGAATTTGTATATGTATTTAAACATATATAAGATGAATTATTCAACTGTGTACAGCAAATCAATCATTGGTTCAGTGTGATATTAAAACACTTTTATAGCTTATAACATTTTATGCAAGGGAATAAACATACTAAATTTACTTTAGATATTTGGACAAATAGATATTGCCAAAATATATAGCTACCCAGATAGCACCTTCAGAAACAGTTTGTTCTGAACCTATGCCTCCCAATAAATCCACATGTGTTCTTCAAATCTTATCAAAAGTATATTCATATTATAACAATAAATGTGGTAAAAAAATTCTCGTTATTTGCACATTAAACCATTCATCAATATACTAATTTTAAACAAAAACTTAGATTAAATAAATGAATATGTATTTATTTGATTGGTTTGAAAGCATTGCGGCCAAAAGAGAAATTGGTCTTGTCCGCTCCTTCTTGTATCTGTATGAATATTTAGCCTTGGCTACAGGTCAGGATGTTGCTGAGTTGACTGACTTGGATGAAACACTGTTTTCGTCATAATTCCTGCCCTGCTCAGTGAAAACACACACAAAAAAGTCCACTATCATGGCACTGATTTTCTTTCAACATCACATGCACATACCAAATTAATTAATCCTGGAGGAGCTATCTTCATAATTTGTGTGCTGCATTATTTTTTAAAAACAAGCAAAAGCAATTATTCTTTGATGACACTTCATCATTCACTGGTTAATAGTCATCCACCTTGTTAGAAATTATAAGGAAATTTTGTTTATCACTGAAATAAAACCTCACTATTATTCAAAAGTAGTCCCTGACAAAAACAAAACACAGTACATTTTTCTTTTGATTGTACCACAATAGAAAAGTTGCATACATGTATAACTAAATCTGTTGAATTAGATATTTTTTATATAATTATTTGAATAAAAGAGATTTTTCACAAAATCTAACCAATCCTTTTCATATCAACTTTCAATGTATGGCAAAAAAATGTAAATTGCAGTTGAGTTCTATTAAATATAATTTTACTTGATGCTTATTAAAAAAAAGTTCTTGCAAAAGTTCTACCTATGCTGTAATTAAAATGAATATAATGACACAAAGGAGTAAAACTGAATTTGCCTATAAATCAACTCAATATGCACACATTAAAATTCATCGTAAACCGCCTTTAAATGTCCACTTTTGGAACTGACAATGTTTGGGGTTGACTGGTTAGATCTGGCATTTTTCATTCATGCTGATTTTGTTCTAATTTCCTTTTAGATGAAGGCATGCTGAATTAAGTGAAATGTGTTTGTTAACAGCTATATCTTAAAACACACAATGAAGAAAAAATGAACACTTTCCTGTTTTAATTTTCATCAGTCACAGTCTTCACATGCAAAAGCAATTTTACGATACTCCAAACAATCTTCAGTCGTATTTTATCAGTTTGTTTTTTAACTTTGAGCACTTTCCTGTTTTAATTTTCACCAGTCACAGTCTTCACATGCAAAAGCAATTTTACGATACTCCAAACAATCTTCAGTCGTATTTTATCAGTTTGTTTTTTAACTTTTTTGTTTAGCTTCTGATATAACAATTACATAAGTCACTGGTCTAATTGTTAGTTAAATTTCAAATCAGTAATCTCTTCTGATAGACATCGTCATCTGTAAACAAGATGCTGGCATATTTTTCACACTAAAACCCGTCAAACTATTGATACACCATAGAGCACAGGTGTAGTAGACTGGCATTGCTAGATGTGCTGGTCATTTGCGAGTAAGTGTTTTCCTATCAAGTCAGATAAGGATGAGGGCTGCAGGATGCAAATTCGCCAATATGAACGGCAGTAAGGCGGACCATTAAAAGGGGTAGGGTAGAGCGCCCTGCTATTCTGGTATACATACATATTTTCGTACATCTGTGAAGTAGATATTTCAGCCTTCAAACTGAACTAAAACCAATAAAGGAACATAATCCTCTCTCAGTTAGATATTTCAATCTTTTCTTAAAGTAAAATTAGGTAAAAGTTAACTTACTCCAGTTTATTGTAACTATGAACCATGAACCATTAGTTATTGAAATTTTGTTCCTGTCAACCATACATGTATTTTGTTACTACCTGTAAGTATCCAAAGGGTAGAGATTATTTGATATTGAAGTTATACAGATACAGTCTGGACTCGATAGTTCGAAGTCGTCGGGGCTGACTTTTTGTTTTCGAACTACCGGAATTTCGATGTATCGAAATTGTATCGAAATTGCATTGCATGCCAATGAAAAATGAAG
>JAULCC010629217.1:3235-27346 GCA_032358795.1 Nuttallia obscurata | reverse complement strand
GACACAAAGTGCACCCGGGTAGAACCACCGACCTACCGCAAGCCAGCTGGAAGGCTTCCTCACTTGAAAAATCCGAATTCCCAGACCGGGATTCGAACCCACAGCGGTAAGGGGCTGAGAGATCGCAAGTCAACGACTATAACCACTCGGCCACGGAGGCCCCAAGAATCTTTGGACGCACGTTTCATATCAGAACGGGTGCTATAGAAATGTGGTAAAAGAAATACTCACTTCGTCAGATTATCTAGCCGGCTGTCTATTTCTTTCATAGTTAGCGCGCCTGTTTGAGAAGGTGGCGTCACCTGGATCTCTAGCTGAGGATTATTCCATGGCAGCTGAGAAGCATCACTTGACAAAGACTTCGGTGTGCAGGACGACATACCTGTTACACGTATGAAATAAAATAAATCATCTCACATTCGTTATATGACCTCTTTAAAGGCATTGATCATGTTACTATTTATGATAACAATACATTAGTCATGAATGCAGCAGCTAAGAGGGCACACAGGAAGGCTCGGAACATTGTCAACAGACTAGAGACTTCATACAGATGTGACCTTTGCAACAAAGACCGTCATTCAGTCATAGATCTTCACAGTCAGAGACGCCGTTGCTCAATCTACAAATAGGGTGTATAATCCATGGTCAGACCTGACCGACGGAGGCCAACAACAACATTAGTCATAAGCTTGATTGTATTTTGGCCTTTGAGGTGGATACAGAGGTACAGAAAGAGTTTCAGAAGTACAACGAAGCCTATAGATGCCCTTCTCTCTACCGCCAGTTCTAACTGTTAACCACGCAACACAAAATAGTGATGCCAAATACATTTTATTTTGGGGTGATGGGTTTGATGAATAAATGTGTTTTTATAGAGGCATCATAGAAAACCAGGGCTGAGCTCTTGGGCTAGTTTACTGACCAGTGTACAATAAAGTTGAACTTGAAACTCTGTTTCTTTACCCTACACGCAGCGAATATCGCAATGCATTTAACACTTTATTGAACTTGGTTTTTATATAAGCGTCATTTCATGCTTTGTTAAGAAAAAGATAAACTAAGAGGGACGGGGGTTACTCCATGAAAAGTTTATTCCAAGAATCTTTTACATTGACAATAAAAGAAAGAAAACATCTTGAGATCGTCTTGTTTAGTTTTGCTTGTCTGTTTTAAGTTTACAACCCTTTCATGAAATGTTTCGGTTTCTAATGCGGCCCAGATATCCAGATAGAATGCGTATTACAGAATTTCATCAAGTCTGTTTTCCATGTTTTTCTACCAAACCTTATCTTGTGGGTACTCCATGAGGCGATTCTTAAAAATACCCACAAGATAAGGTTTGGTAGAGACACATTGAAAACATTAACTAAGTTTCTCAAAATACTCGCCTTATCTAGAGCCCTGTAAAATCACTTTCCTATGTATCTTAACCAGTTCTTACTATTTCTCCACCTGTACCTGACACTATTTCCAGCTGAAATAGCAACCTGACACACGTTTCATTATTGTTACGGTGACGGACATCACCTACCAAGAATCCAGGTTCGAACCAATGACACCTTAATTAAAAGATTAGAGATGCAACCACATAATTACCAAGTCCAGCAAGATCTATAGCAAACTGCTTATTTTTTATAGGTGACTAAAGATATATTTAACACTAAAGTACTAATTCAGAGAAAGCCACATATGTTACTTCAACGTGTGTAATAAATATGGCGTTGAAATATTAAGGAATAGAAAATCCTATTACAAGTTTGTTTCAAATCTTTCCCAGTTATAATTTGCTTGTTGTATACAGATCTTCTGTGCTAGATATACTGCGTATTTTTCGAACAAATATGTTTTCAAATAATCTAAGTTTCCGGAAGTCGGGCTGCATTGCCGCCTTGATTAGAACTGGTTTACATCTGCAACCAAAACTAAATTTAGTTCCCTTAATATACCGACATATATTACTGTAGTGATAGTAAAGTTTATATGCTCGCTATCTTCCGATAGCATTTTAAAAACAAGTTCTCCTGTAATTTACGGTTGATGCGAATGAATACTTACCAGTAGATGCAAAAGAAGACGCCATAAGTTCGGAAGGCCTTGACGGTTTGTCTAAACCCCTTTCTCCCCCTTTTGGTTTCTTTGGTGGACTGTTCTGTAAATCTAAACCAAGTATAATGAAGACATCTCCTTTTTAATATCGTACTATTTTTTCTATTAGAGTTTACATAATGATTAATTAATTTTAAAATATTTGCACACATATGGATTGGTTACATAATATTTTACTGCCAATGTCACATATACATTTGTTTACAATACAAACGTTAAATATTTACAAATGGATTGAACTACAAGTTATACAACATTAGTAACATTTCTCTCCACTTCGACAAATAATCCTATCTATTTAACGATTTAAAACAATGGCAATTACATAACCTACAAAAGAAACACTTATGGATTAATGCATGCGTATACAGTTGTACATATTTTTCGCAAAATTTTGGTCCACCAATTCTTCATACATAAGTAAAGACTTTCTCTTTAGGTTGGTTTAGTTTGTAGCACAAATTATTGTCGATGGTCATCAAATGTTGTTCTAAAAACTTACGAGAATTTGCGATTTTTATTGCAATAAAAGATATAAAACTAGTAAGAAGAATATTTCTTATTTCATGATATTTATCAATTTCCTGCAAATAAGGAACCAAGATGGAGATAAGGAAGAAAGCTATTGCTCGCTAAAGGTTCAAAAAATTATAAACATAAAAGATCAATGTGTTTTTGCTTATTAACACACTTGTCATAACCGTCTGGACATAACTACAAACTTAATGAACACAAGGGCACATTCATATACAGATATAGTTTCGCCGGAACTACTTTATCGCAAGTAATGAGTTTGGCAATGTGCTGAATGAGTGAGTTGAATATTTTTATGGGTGTACTTTGATTTTCTGTGTTGTGAGATAAAGATAAATTGCCCTAGCTTGGTCAATACATTTCTTGATAGATATCCTTGTTCATGGTTTGGCTCGTGATGTCGAGGTAAAATGCGTCTGAGAAGCACAAAAAGAGAATAATTAAATGTGGGTTTCAAGTCATTTGTGGAGAAAATAATTCAGCTACTAACGATGATGTCTATTTACTTTACTAATGAAAACCCTGAACTGATGTTCATATAAAGATGACAAGAATTGATTTTCTTAAAAAGTACGTAAGCAAATTGTATAAATATTTTTTAATAAAATATCAGTTTTTTTAAGTCAGGGGAGATGACTTAAATTCAATATTTTGCACAAAGACCTATATTTTTCTGTTAAAATTCTGGAATTTGATAGTATGATATTGCATCAAATGGAGAATTAAACAATTATATATGAGACAATCGATTTTTTTAAAATTATTGTTAAAATATCAAATCAAATATTCCTCGCTTATGCAAATTCCTATATGGCCAAATCATGGCCATTGTCTTATTTCGAAAATAGAATAAAAATGTTTTCATAACTGTTTGATTATGTCAATGTATGTCTCAAGGTGCGATATAACATACACAAATGGAAATACAACCGATTTTGTTTTCTTTTTAATGCGGCTTTGAAAATACAATAGTTTTTCATTGGTTGAAATATGAAACATTTGCACATTTCACGCGTTTTCTTCAAATTGCACTAGTGTAAAAATTTGCACAGCGACCCATACATTTATAGCAATTTTTTAAATTACACGAATTCTTCTACCAAAATAAACATATAAGAAAAAAAGACCTATACATTATTAAACAAAATGACCTCTGACTTTTAATACATTCTTTATATGATTATAGACCAATATTGTTTTCAATAATTCTGTGACACATGCGCGCTTGTTTGCATAATTATTTAAGTACGCAGAGACTTTAATATCCAAAAAGTGTACACAAAATAAGAAATGCCGACATATACTGACTATCACGGTAGGCAAATACTTCCCTTGCGTACACGAGTTTTGATCTATCAACAGACAAAGCCTATGTCAATATGGACAAGAAAAAGCGTGGTAATACAAATAATGACGTGTAACACATGCTGAAAAAAAACTTGACCTCGTTAATTTAAACACATGATAATGTTGTGTCAGAGTTAAGAAGATAGTTGATTTAACATTCATAGTCCGACATTAATTCTTTCTCATTTTTAATATTTTTTCGGAATTCGTTATTGTTGCTCATATGCCACCTAATAAATGATACAATATAAGGCGAAATAATCAAAAGCAATATGTGTTTACTTGTTTCTGTTTGTTCATTTTCACCCTTTTCCCTTTGTATGGTTCTGTCCGTAAATTCGCGATCTATGTCAGTAAAGGCTTGTTCAGGTGATATCTCAAACGTCTGATGAAATTGTCTCTCACTGTCACGTTGGCGGTAACTGCATCTGCGCTTGCGCAGGCCGCCTTTCGAAACTCGTCCTGTTAAAGACACATACACCGATTGTTTCGGAAGATCCTAACATTTTCATACATTTACAATCATAAACATACACGACTTATGCCACAAATTTTGTTTTTACAGAATTGTATTTTACCCGACTGTGTTTCCATTTGTTTGTTCCAAGTTCGTTTAAAAGATTTTCACGTCACTGACCAATCTGATTTCGGAGATGTTTAGAAAGATTTGTCAATGCAAAAGTCAATGCTCGCAATTTTTAAAATAATTTTTTAAATCAGATGCGATTTTGTATAAAAAAAGTTTTGCAAAAAGTTATTAAAAGCACTTTCTAAAAGAGAAAAGGCAATATAAGAAATAATCACGCATCTATACGGAACATCACAGAGAGGAACATACGAGGGACGTTCATTTAATTCTATCACTGGTGTATTTATGTTTAAAAAACATAACTTAAGGCGCCAGCGTGAAATCACGCCATTATATATTTTGCGATATTCACGGGTTGATACTCACTAGTGATTATTGTGATATAAATGTCGTCACGATATTTGCGTCTCGGTCTGGCACTATGAAATTTTTTAAGCTCTTGATCATTCAAGAGAAACCACGATGAGGTCATTTCGGCAACAACGCCATCAGATGGCGTTAAAATTAGCATTTGTTTATAGATATGTTTGTGTATTTATTTGATTCCTTTACCTGTTTAAGGAAGTTATATTATAAAAAAGAATCTTGTACGTGCTCGTGAATGATTGGATTTATAAAATTCGTCCTTTAAAAACCATAAAAACTTAACAAGACTCGTTTTTATCGTTTTCATAAAACGCATTTTATCACTCCAATCATTCATGAGCACTCATGTAAGAGCCTCTGTATCTCACAGCTGTGAGCAGCACGTAAAAGTTGTGGTGATTTCACGTCATTATGAATAACAGCACACAGCTTTGGTTTTATTCTTTCAGTTTTTCGAAAGCTCTTGATAGTTCAAGTAGGTGAAGCCATATTTATAAGGGATGAAGTGAACACATTATGAGTAAGTCTCATAATGTGCATTGAAGCATCCCAGGGACAGAATGAACGCCCCTCGTATCAACTTTATAACTTTTTTATGCCTGTTATATTCGCAATGCCACCACATGAATTGTAAAGACGTTCATTACAAAATGCATCTCATTATGATTCTTTATTAAAAGCCAGTTGCTATAGAAACACAATATGATTGTGTCGTTTCCGGTAAGCCATGAGTAAGTGTCCAGTTTTGCACTGAGGTTTGCTTTAAGTCCGTTCAAGTTTAATCTTTCTCATTGCATCTAAAATCAGCAGAAAGAAAAGTTAAGAGTAAAATATACAAGAGCTAATGTATTTTCGGAGATAACTGAGATGTGAGACTGAAAGAAGAGTAACAAAAAGTCATACACGCTACCTTCTTTCTCACACCTTCTCATCTTTGACTGCATGTGTGGACGTTTTTGGCGGATGAATTTCAAAGTTTCATCATCCAGTTTTGACTTCTTTCTGGTTTCTACTAGGGTACCCTGATATAGATGTAAACAGAGTTTATAGATGTAAAAAGAGTTTATAGATGTAAAAAGAGATTATAGATGTAAACAAAGGTTATAGATGTAAACATAGTTTGTAGATGTAAACATAGGTTATAGATGCGAACAGAGTTTATAGATGTAAGCATAGGTTATATATGTAAACATAGTTTGTAGATGCAAACATAGGTTATAGATGTAAACTAGTCCATATCATTTATAAACATAGGTTATAGATGTAAACATAGTTTATAGATGTATGCATAGGTTATATATATAAACAGAGTTTATAAATGTTAACAGAGTTTAGTTTTGAAAAGAAACGATATAGCTCATATATTGGTTAATTACTTATCTAAAGTTTGTTTTAGAGTTTTTCCTTAAACAGTTTAACAATTACAATAAACCGTTCTAGTATTATCACCACTACTACTGTTACTTATGCTGCTGCTGCTGATAATGATAATAATGACGGTTATAATTATGAAAATAGAAATAACGATAAATGATTATTTAAGGTGTTGTTAATTTTATCATTATGATTTAAAGATGATTCAATTTATTACTATTAGTTGTATTAGTAATCGTAGCTGTATTAGTAAAGAAATATTAGTTTAGAAGCAGTATTAGTAGTTACATAATAGTAGAAGTAATGGTAGTTGTTGCTGCAATAGTATTAATAATAATAGTTGTAGAAAAAACAAGCTATATCGATATTGGATGTGTTGCCTTGAAGCCATCCGTTAACGCAATTTACAAGAGTTAAGACCTAACTATAAGCTGGTATTTTTAACGACTTAATACATTAATTAGTAATTATAAGTACAAATGTTTTACACAACACCGTTCATAAAAGTATGAAAGTGCCAACAACGTTAAGAATTATCCTGCAGTTGATGGCGAAAAAAGCATTGTTGACACAAAACAGACACAACAGGTCACGTATTACTACCAAATCTGTAATGCTGAACAGACTGATATGGCGTTTACCAGGGTACCAGGGTAATCCTTTTACAACAATCTGACATTTCCACCAATATGAGGCTTAGAAATTAAATTTGCAATCGTTGTAGACTAATACTTAAGCTGACAAAACAATATTCGTTGCCATATAAACATAATGTTGATTAAAAAAGCATACAAGCTGCTGATCTATTTATAGTGTATATTTATATAGCTAAGTTTATATTCAAAATATGAAGCAGATTCAAATTTAACGTTTGCCTTACCCGTTTTAAATTGAACGTCACTTGGATTTGCTTCATGAACAACTTGGCAAACTCTGGGTATTGGCACAATGTCTCTTTCAGGTCCGATAACTCTATCTTGTTTATATCGCAGTAACTTAGGGCCCTCACGAAGTAGAGTGACTGTCCAAAGGAGTCTAGGTCTAGAAGATCTCCCCCGAATATATCGTCCTTCCCTGTGATAAGTAAGTAAAGTGACCAATGCCATAATATAAGTGCAGTAAGATGTGGAACAGAACTGCATCAGCTTACATAGCACATCGCCATTACGAATATGACCTTATAGTTATCTTTTCATACCAAAATTTATCAAAAGAGTCAGAGGCTTGCATGAAAATAAATTTAAAGACTCGTTTAATGAATATTGGTATGAAAAACGAAGATTTATCACATTTATCACGTGATACAACACCGTTGAATAAACACCTCTTCAATTAAAATCGGTTAAATTTGTAATACACTAGTGTTAAACCGTACATTAATGCATGGATGTATGGAATAACATAATGTGGGTGTCATAAATGGTATATATATAAAGGTTATAAACATATAAACGGTTTTTGTTGCAAAGACATTTAGATGAATGAACTTGAGTACTATATAAAGAGAACAATATTATGAATAAAAAAAGGTGCAAGTTTTGATTAAATAAAAGAAACTATCTACATGTTATTGTACTTTTAAATTTTATGAAAAGAATATTTTGTACTCTAACTGACGATTGCCTTAGCACTAATTCAGTGTGATATAACTAACGGAAATCTCTTTAAAAATGTAAAAAACGTTATATTTTTTTTAATGAAATCAGAATTGTATGGGATTTTATGTTTAATTAAAACATGTTCCAAGCGATAAACATCATAAGCTACTTGTTGTGTTGTGTTTTGATTTAAGCGTGGCCATTATTACATATGTTTTAACATACATGAATTTATAATCATGTCTCAGCGTAAAGTTTATTATAACATATTCTGTTTTATTAGTAACATATTTTCTATTTATTTCTATAGTTATTCTATTGAGTAAGGCATGACCATTATTTACATGTTTCAATATATAGTTAATCATGTTAATCAAAAGCATATTTTCTAACGTTAAATATCTCAGTATTTAGATCATTAATTGACACAAGTTTGGTTGCGCCTGTAACAATTCTTGCCGCCTCGTGTTGGATTTTATAACAGTATTTTCATTTTCATATTTGGAAATGTTATCCCAAATACCATCTAAGTTCTCTAAAACTGTTTTAATGAAACAAAAGTAGATTGTTTTTAGAGATTTCCTGTCAAAAACAAATTTCAATTTTCTCATTATATTTATTCTGTTCCAAGCTTTACATTTCATGGATTCGATGTGAGAATGCCAGCTACCGTCGTTTAAGATATGTATACCTAAATGCTTGTAAGATTGAACCTCAGTGATAGGTTCATTTAACACAGGTAAAGGAGGATGAACATACATGATGTATACAAGAAAGAGAAGGGGGTCAGAATGATCGATGACCAAATCGACTTTGTTCCTGGGATAACAACACGCTGCTGTCTTTCAGACAAATAATTTGATTACCAAGTCATTTTTATATAGTTATTATTTGTCTTGTATTGGGCATGTCCATCTTTTCATTCCTTGAAAAATGTTTACCCCTCTCGGTGTTTGACATCTTGATTCTTTTGTTTTTGCAGAAATTCAAGTAATTTTCAATTCGAACATTAAAACAGACGTCAATATTTGCAGACGGAAATTATTTTGCGCCGCAAAGATTAATGGTAAGTAGCGAACTCTCTATTTGCCTTTTTGAAAAATACATTGATCAGAGGTGAGTTTGATATAATGAAGCTGATGAGATCTTCTGAGTTAATTACAAAGACTGAAATTAAATTACATATAAGCGATGGAAAAAAAATAGTTTGAAATTAATCCATTCTGATGAAAGCTTCTTGGACTAATACGGCTTATTGAATAAACCTTTTTCTCGATGCTTTCTAAGTAGGAGTAATACTAAGTGAAGTGGCAATGATAAAATGCCTTTTTAAGGACACAATGCAAACGCCTTCATGTGACACTAATTCTCCATCTCGGAACGCTCGATTCCCGCATTTTTTCCATAACAAAGGAATCACTTGTAACTAATGTCAGATTCGGATGCATTTATAAGAAATGACAGGCGAAAATTACTTAATGGACCGTATAACGCACTTCTGGCATGCTTTTACCATTGTACGTCATACAACATGAACAGAACGGAATCTAGCCCAATTTACGTTAAGTAACTTTCTGTACACAATGGAGTTATGTCTGATCTTTTCCGGTCTAGACGGCTAGTGATCAATCATAGCAAATATCCCTATCACAATAGGACGCAATGTTACACCCAGGGAACGTCCGGAAAAAACACAGGAGATGTTTGGAGCGCCAACTGGTTTTAATCATACACAGAAAGATTATTCTCAAACTATATCACTAATTTATTTCCGAGGAATGACAAAAATATCTTTTTCTACGAGAACGCTTTATTATGTCCGGAGGCTTGAGGACAAATGGTCTCTATTGTAAAAGTACACAGACATGCGATTTAAGCCAAAGTGGTTCACGTTATAGTTGCAAGTCTCGCGAGACGATAGTCACGTGATGTTAATCGCTCCAAAAGTTCACTTAATGGATCGCGTTATTGCTTTGGCTTTAGGCAATTTGTTGACTAATGTTTGTTGAACAGCCAAGGTCAATTTAAATTTCAGAATTGGAATTAACGAAACCTTTTCGTCTACAATTGAATTTCCTGAAATTTAATTACTTTTAATATCATATTGGTAAACTCATTTTATGGAATCCAAAGACGACATTAAACACATGATAGCTGTAAAACTTATTAATGTAAAACATTTATAAAATCTATTACCTTTAGTAAATGTTTAAAAATCTATTGAAAGTGTCTAATTTAGATGTTTGGTCTTTAACCGTTCTTATTTTTGTTGAATTTTACATTCAAACCATTCAGAATAGTTTGCTATGATCACCACAGAGCACTTGATATAGTGTTCAATAATCTGTAAACCTACCTAAAATTGCCATCACCGTATCTTCTTTTGCTATCTCTAGAGAGCCACGTGCTATGAAGTATAAGGCCGTGAGAATATCACCCGGATGTATCAATGTGTCGCCAGGGGGCGCATGTGTTGTCTTAAATTGCATAGATAAGGCACGTAAACAACCTGAAATGTACAAGGAAAAGCACATGTGCATAGTCTTTTAGATCACTGGCAATAGTTAGCACATACATGTTGTCTTCAAAGAAACACTATTAATGTTTTTTTCTTTTCATTGTTTTAATATAACGGCATATTGTAATAAATTGTACAAGACTTACATTATCTTTCCAATTACTTCAAAACCACTGAACACGATTTGGAAGGTTAACCACCGCTTCATGCTGTATGTCTTAAAGAGATATGCGCGGATAAACTACAGAAAAAACAATAATGTTATAGCAGACGAATTATCTTACCAAATTCGTACATGAGTTAACTTTCTTTCGACATTTCCGAATTTAATTGCTTTGCGTGCAAGGTCACTGTAGATTTAATTATATACCTAATAACGTCAAAATCTAAAGGAGTCATGTACTAGTCATGCAAAATCTTACTGTCAATTTTGAAGACGGTGGGCTTAGTTGTTCAATAGTTATATATCGTACAAGTTAAGTCTACCAAAATAGAAAATCACCCGAAAATAAGCACAATAGCTACATCTTAATTTTTGTATATACTTTGAAAAAGTAGTACGGGGACATATTAATTTCTGTACGTTTTCTCTCTATGTATGATACCAGCTATACAAATGTGGATTTTAAGAAATTTTCATGTCTTCTTTTCAAATAATGCACGTTTATGTGCATTTTTTCTCGTAAAATAAAATATTTCCAAGCCTGAGGCTATTTATATTTTTTGCTAATATTCGCTTTTTCTACAATTTTTTCATGAATGTTCATGCAGTTTTTATTTGTTTGACTCAAGTATATTATCTGACAGAGTCATACAGTTGGGTTTGTGCAAAAGCCAAAAATAAGTTCGAAAATATATTTCATTGGTTATATATAGAACTTTGTGTTTTTTTCATTTAAATACATGCAAAATATGTCATCGGTCACATTTTCTAGAGCCTGTTTACAAAAAAGTTAGAACGGTAACCCCTCTTTTTATTTTACTATGATGGTTATATATGTTTGATTACTACTTCTGCAAAATTTCAAACATTTCTTATGTCAAATTCAATTGGGCGCGTATCCCTTTAAATGTTGAATTTATTGCGACCAATTAAGTTTGTAATATGCACATTCTAGTTCTGTACTGACTATAGACTAATATGGTTAAACAATTATGGCTCAACAGCATCATGCGCTAAACAAAATAACTGTTGCTGTATAAATAAGTGATAAAAAGCAGATAATTATTGCAGACATCGCTTGCCCGGGCCTCCATAGCTCAGTGCAGGTATAGTCGTGGTCAAGTGACTCTTCACAGCTGAGGGGGTTGTGGGTTCAAACCACGACTGGAGTCATACACTATTGCACGCGTAAAGGCTATCCAGATAGCTTGCTAGTGCCTGTGTTCTCCCTCCACCATGGCTATTTGTGGTGATGGTGATCTAGTGGTAAGAGACAGGCCTCAGGATGGAAGGGTCCTTGGTTCAAATCCCGCAAGGGCCGTTTCGGAGTTTTCACTTCACCCAGGTGTTTAAACGAGTACCTGTGAATGTGTAAGCCAATGTGCCGTAGCTGCAATATGCGCCATCTGTTAACGGTCTACTTACAACCTGATGATCGCGGTAAAAGAAGTAAAGCACCTTTGAGCAGATGTTCAATATGAAAAGAGTGCTTTATAAACGTGGTATTTATTTGTAGACCTCAGCTGTGTTAGTTTTACTTTGAACTGCAATATGCAAACGATTACATCTCTTAGTTTCAAATACTTACCCGTTGACGCTTTCTGAAACGCTGGACAGTTGTTTAGCAAATTTCTGTTCAAATGAAGGCAAATATCTGCTTGTAGGCACTCAGGAAAACTCTTCAAGACCTAAAGTGAACACGAAAGCAAAATCTGAATCAGAAGCTCTGGAAAACATTTGAGAGAGGTTTTTGATATTACAAAAATTAAATGAAAGGATAAATGCACTCTTAAAATTGTCATTTATGCTATTGCTATTTAAGACATCTTGTATGCAGAATGCTTACTGCGTATTAACCTTTGAATGTTGTAAGTAAGCTGTCTTGAATTTGAAACAAGTTCTAGACACTTATTTGCTGGTGGTCGGTGTCTGCAAAGTATGCCGATAGAAATGTTTGACACATGAACATTCCATAAATATAAACTGGACACAGGAGAAATAAAGGAGTTTTAAATAATACTTTAGCTAAAGGATTTTGTGTGTCTATTGTTTCGTCAATTGTTTATAGTTTACATATGTGTCAACTGTTGCTTTATAATTTACATTCGTGTCAATTGTTGTTTTATAATTTAGTACCCACATTCTAAAAGGGAGTACAAATATTTTTATACCAACCATTACGTCGTATCACCAGAAGAGAGACAATTTGACAGACGTAAATCACAACAGCACAACCCGTTTAGTAACTTGTATTTAATAGACGTGTGCGCACAAGTGTGTGTGTGTGTGTGTGTGTGTGTGTGTGTGTGTTGTATATGAAAGGGGGGGACATTTTTGAAATACCTTTTAGCTTCTAATGAGACTGTTTTCCTTTTTTTTTTAAAAAAAGGCATCATAATGCAGACAGTATGCTGTAGCAGCATGGAAAGCAACTCAGCAGTAAAACAAACATACAAGTTTATTGGTCTTCTGTCGTTTAAAATATTGTATTTTTTTACTTGAAATATGAGGCAATAACATCATGACAACTTTGATTATAAGATGTCATCTAGATAAATCGGGTAATTTTACTTACATTAAGCATACACGTTTGTTGTGATATCAAAATTTGTTGTGAAATTTCGTTCAAACGTTACTTTTTATAACACATATCTTTATCAAAATTTATACCGTGATACAATCTAATATCTTTTTCATAAGTCATGATCACACTTATGTTTCACATATTCAGTTTTTATCTAACGTAAACTATGAACAGTATGCTGCGAAACGTTTCATACGAAAATAGAGATTCTTAAAAAATGAGTTTATAAATCAGCATGTTTAACTTATTATTAAGCGTTGGACGTTATGAATACATTTATCTTTAACATCCATCTTGCTTTCACGTCTTAGCAGTGTATAACATGCCAACATACGAGGGATGCAAAAATAAATGAAACGCTCTCTTAACGCATCCCCGTACTTAACATTCGTTACCAAAATATTTACTTAACAAAGTAGTTACAGCATGACACAGAGGCTCTGTCCGCTTTATCATAAATCATTTCCATCAGGAATTTTAAATGGTACAAACATAACATTTCTAAGTGAATACATCGCTATGATTTTTCTTGCTGATGTGGGTTTGACAATACGAAACTTCAACTGAAAATACCACGAGTTATGTTTGTTTGTTTGTTTATTATGAATTTAACGTCTCTTTAACAGTATTTTAGTCATGAGTTATGTATATGGTCATGTAACGGTACATACTGAAAAAAAAATTCCATCCAGTTGCCATGTTAATCTATATCTCGTATGACGATACGCTTCTCACTATTTTAACAAAACATATATCCATTGTCACCACACTGGAACGACATATAGAGACCTGTTTTAGAATACGGAAAACATTTGAGCTACATTTGACATTTTCTGTGGTCATTAAAATGACTCGTCATATCAGATTTACCTAATTCAAATTCAGCAGACTTTGTCATCAATTAACCTCAATCATTTTGCAAAGTTCTACACCGTCTTGATCGAATCCCCAAAGTACTGTAAACACTTACCGTACGAAACAAAAGTAAATTTCAGTTTGATTGATAATCATCCTTTCACAGACGTCTGCAATATTTTTTGACGAGTGATTACGAATATATATCAATACAGATGTTGGATCTTAAGCTAAACGTCAGTTATTTATGACTAGTTGCGGTTTTAATCCAGCCTGACTGCTATCGTCTAACCGATGATAAAAACTACAGTAACTCCATTACATATGAAGCTCATTGGTTTTTCTTATATTGACATTTTTTCTGTACAACTCCGAAGAGCCTATGATGATTCAAAAAGTATATTTGTGATATAGTTCTTTTCAATAAAAAGGGCGTTAGCCTGACTGATGAAAATATATACGCTAAAGTAAATATCACATATCGTACCGTTTGTATTTATATGCTAATGGAAACATTTAAATTTTACTATCAGAAATACTATATACATTGTAAAATAATAGAGTTGAAAGTAACATATAAATATCCTGTTATTTTACAGCACTCTTTGCTAAACGCAATGGACAAAAGTGTGCTATTTCTCATCGGATCCAATAGTCGCTATATATTATATGAGGTGTACTTTTTGTCTTTGACAGAACCAAACTGTTGTTAAAATAAAATAAAAATATTTCTTCAGAATGGACGGTGTCGTCAACATTGGTTTAAATGAGCCATTATACAGCTGAGGCGATAACATACAAATGCACGGAGAAGAATGCCTTCTCTCGGGAAAATTGTCGGTTGCAAGTGCAGGAAAGTTAATGCTCTATCATAGTTAGCAATTACCAAAATACGACTGAAGGCCAATTTTCGAAAATCTGTTTGGAGAAAAAATAAAAATGAATTAAAGCACTCTAACTACTAACTGAATGAAACAAAGTGTGAAACCAATTACTTTTTTGTTATTAATTATATTTGGCTTCTAATAACTTTTCAAAATAAATAGAGTTAGAAACAAAACATTAACTTTAGAACAATATGTGTATTTGATGATTCATAACTCTCTATGCAAATTTTAGATACAGGGTGTTTCATAATATATGTTACACTTTCAAATGATTGCTGTTTCCATAATAAGCCACACATCACAGATATACTTACAAAACAATACGCAGTATAATTCACCATTTTATAAAATATATAAATACGGGAATACGTTGACGTCATGACGTCATCAATGATGTCATAAATTGGTGTTATTTTTCAAAATGGTGATGTCCATGGAAAAATCTAAGAACATCATAAAGTTGTATTACGAGACCCATTCCATCATTTCGGTGACTCACAGATTGCGAAAATTATATCCAGGTGATAGGACAATGACAAGACAGCAAGTAAGGAGAATCGTAAAGAAATTTGAAACGTCTAGAGGATCAAAGACAGAACAACAAGGTTGGCCCTAGGAGTAGCAGGAGGGAGGAGAAGTGAAGCAGGTGGTTGATGAGACACCTCAGCGGTCAGTCAGAAGAATACTTTCTGATATAAGTAACAGCTCTAGTGTCACCAGCGTGTACAGGACCTTAAAATATGATTTAAAATACACGCCCTACACTATCCCAGTGCTCCAACATTTGAAAGAAAGTGATATCAATCAACGAGCAATATTTTCTGACTGGATGATGAAAAATGCTTGTGTTCTAGAAAACATATGGTTTAGTGATGAGTCACATTTCTTCCTTGACCAACGACTAAATAAACAAAATAGTCGTTACTGGCCCGATGTAAAGCCAAATATCTTTACAGAAATATCTTGTCACTCAGAGAAGGTTACAGTGTGGGCTGCCTTTGGCGCTCAAGGTGTGATCGGGACATTTTTCTTCGAGGACCATGAAGGACACGTTGAAACTACCAACAGTGAACGCTACCTTCAACTTCTGTAAAGGAAATTTATGCCTGCACTCCGTCGGCGAGGCATTGATGTCTTACAAGCTTGGTTTCAGCAAGACGGTGCAGCCCCTCATACTGCACAGCTAGTTCTTCAGTGTTTACGAAAAACATTTGACTCTCGTTTAATTTCCTTGAAGACAGATTGTCCCTGGCCAGCACATTCACCAGATCTCAGTCCTTTAGACTTTTTTCTTTGGGGTCACCTCAAGGATCGTGTATACAAATCAAAACCAACAACCACAGAAGAACTAAAGATGTCAATTTTACGTGAAACCAGAAAAATCAGCAATGACACGGGCAGATCTGTAATCAGAAACTTCATGAAACGTGTCGAGATTGCGCGACGTCAAAATGGACGTCATTTCGAGTTTATGCTATAAAATGGACATTTATTGAAAAGGTAACCAGAATATAACAAAATTTACATGTATAGAATGGACAACATTCCTCTTTCATTTGGTATTGAGCTATTATGTATGGTTTTAGAAATAATAAAATGTCGATGGTTTGATTGAGTATCACATATTATAAAACTAAATATTTGTCCAACTAGACCACATGGTACGTGTTGTTATCGCCTAAACTGAACTGATAACACTTATTTTACGATAAAATGCGATATGGTGATTGTGTTATATCGCCGATAAACTAGGGCCAAAACGGCCGCTCAAAAATGAACCATATATATTCGACAATTTATCAATTCGGTAACAAGCTTGCACGCGTTAAAATGAGGTGGGTCATTACAATATACTGTTAATCTCTTTTCAATTTTACATCCATAATGTAAAAGGGATTTGGTTAGTTTGCATTACCTTCTTACGGTCCTCCATAGAAATATTGAATTCATCTGGTTCATTTTACCATTAGGCTGTTGCACAGAAAGTGTTTTATTTATCAACAAAGAAAATAACTGGATCCATGTTATTGTTGGTAACAAGGACATAAACGAAGAATTTCAGCTTTGTCATCATTTCAAGTGTTAAGTAGTTAATTGTGAAACATTTCTGAGATAATTCATAGAATAAGATTTGAAAAATATATATAGTATCCGTTGTTTTTTAGAAATGAATAGAACGCTAATAACGGCTACATACAAAACTAAATAAAAGCTTTACTGTTTAACAGATTGTTGCCCAATTAAAAGTTATGCACCTTAATTGGATAGTGTTATCAATTTTTTTGTGAGGAAGGACCTATTAACATCTTTCTAGAAAACAACCATCAACAAAACCAGCAACAGCATTAAATGGACATCAACACAGAAATAAACACTAATGAATTTAACATGTAACTGAACATATCATGAATTAAAGTCAAAATAAGTTTATCCAAATTTTTATCTCTATGGAATTGTTTAAAGTCTGTTTTCATTTTATTATGCTTTTCGTTAATTGTTTCTATTTTTTATCACTATGTATATGGATGTTTTTGTATTCGAGGGTCTCTAGGAAGATAAGCCTGTTGAATAATAGAGCTACCCTCGTGAGAAAAAGTCTTTCATTCATTCTTTCATCCACTCATTCATAGCAAACAAAATCAAAAACAATCCACTTATCAACAATCAGAGTTGAAGACGCCTTTCATACGACATGCGTTATACTATACAACTAAAATACCTTAGGTTAAACATTGATTAAATATAATTAGCAATGTCAAAGACAGGACGTATAAAACAAGGGTATTACTATCCATTCGCGGAAACTGTCA
The DNA here is from genome assembly GCA_032358795.1 of Nuttallia obscurata. Classification (NCBI taxonomy): domain Eukaryota; kingdom Metazoa; phylum Mollusca; class Bivalvia; order Cardiida; family Psammobiidae; genus Nuttallia; species Nuttallia obscurata. The sequence goes on along the minus strand of JAULCC010629217.1, from coordinate 9,612 downwards.
GTTAGCGACTCACTGTCACGTTTGAACAACTTTCATTTGGAAGGAGGATTATGAAAAGTCAGATTAATCCTACAAGAGATTTTTGTATTATCAAAGAATGCGAGTTGACTCTAATTGTTTACCGGTGTATGTGGTCTATAGGAAGAAAAACAACTGACATGTATTTTATCCCGACACAAGGACAAGGAGTCGATAATCAGCCCTTTCAGTGTTTGAAAACTACGAGTCACTTATTCATCAAGAGCCACGGCGGTGTAGAAAGCAAGGCTTTTACGAATTCAGAGCAGATACTTAATAAAATACACTGTTATTGGACAAACAAGATTTATTCAGATTTTAAATAAAACTGCCATTGGTAATTACAGATCTAAGCATTATCAAACGTGACTTCCTTGTACATTCTCTTGACCGTTTAAACTCGTTAATAGACAAATTTGTGAATATCTGCTAAGCTTTCCAGCATTAAAGTATGATAAATTTTGTCGAAAGTAATGCATTTTGTGTATTCATGGGTCAAACAATATGTGCTGTACGCATTAAAGTTGGTAAAAAATACGTTTTTCATGTAAGTAAATGTGACATCGATATTCTCTGCATGTATTAAGCTTGGCTTATAATGCGTATGCTATGTGTCTTAAGTTACAACTGTTTCAGGGCATAAACGTACACTGGTAAAGATGAAGTGATATTGTAATTAAGAGAAACAATGTTCTTTTCTGCCAAAAGGATTATGCCCATGTAAAAAAAGCTATCTGACATGTCATGTGATTTTCGACTTAATAAATACGTTAATCACTGTTAATGGGAGAAAAATTATCCATCAATCGTTTAGCCATGTAGGAAAGGAATTCTTGTCCTCGGGATCAGAAATCTACGAAAGAATTCGGCAAACCTCTTCCCTCAATAGATTTCTGACCCTCGAGTGGGATATTCCTATCCTACATGACTACTCATGGTGGATTTTATAATCTTCATCTTAACAATAAACTTAAGTCAACGTCAACATTTTATTCCAGCAATTATTTAAATCTGCCGTTGTATAAGCACATATTTGAGACAATACATAATATTTACTATTTTATGCATACACATGCCATTCAGTGGTAAAATATTCCTTCGTCCCAGTTAATTAGCATCCGCAGAACAACATCAAACATTGTCTATAATACTAGCTCAACGTCATAGCAAAGCTAAACTCTAAAAGCATATCTCATTTTCTTTCTTGGCCTTAATTTCAATATTTGAACATTGTATTTATATACATAAATACACATGATATTGTAGTAGATCATTGGTCATGGATAGGCCGAATTTAATGTACACGAAATTTGAAGCAGCCTTGAAAAAACGGCCTTTAAATGAGTTATTAACCGTACCTTTCCACTGATGTTAATAGTATACTATGCTTTATACTTTTGAAGAGATGGTCTCTTAAGACTTAGGAGGCAGACGAATACAGCACTAAATATTTACCGAGATGTTCGTGCTGCACGTTATGCTGGGTACATTTCCAATATTGTTAGCATAGATGGCCGTGCTAATCAACTAGTTCAAAGTTAAATGCATATTGCCGTTGGATTCGAAATACTGGCTGAAAACTTTTTTATATACAGGGTTATTAAATGAATGGTGTTTAAGCGACAGACATCCAACAGCTAGTATGGTTTGTCATTGAGACGGTATGTTTACATATTTCCTTTATTGCTGTGTTTTAGCAAGAATGCTTATTTTGCTTTCTTTCAAAGAGGTTTAAATAACCCGAACACACTTCATCTCTGACTACTTTCAAGTTTTCAAAGTGGTTAAAGAACCAAGGAGTATCTTGGTTGAACTATTGACTTTCCATAAGGTAGCTGGATATTTTGCCCACAATAAAGACATGTATCCCGAGCTGGACTCGATATCACAACCCCTGCAGCAGTTAAGGCTGGACACTAACTTTTACCTTCTATTGACCCAGATATTACGGCAAAAAAATTTAATCACTATTTCATCTTATAACCTTTTCCAATATAGTTTAACTGGACTGTGATTTTGAAAGCTCGGAGAAAGAACTTTTCATACAGAAATATGGATGAGATTCCCAAAACAAGTAAAATTTAAAAGAATTAAAAAATCCCTTCTTTTTTTTTAGATCTCTCTCAAATGAACGGAATAAACCATACTTACAAGATATCCTTTATTATGAGCTTAAAAACCTCAACCTCAGATCAATGCAATCACAACTAGATATTTTTTTTTATCCCGAAACCACATTTAGAACTCATAAGAAAACCATTTCCTTACTCTGGACTTAAATTATGAAATGCACTACCAGTTGTGGAAAATAACTCAAAAGCTATTCAACAATGAAATTAAAAAAATGCTCACTGAGTATTGTCAAAACAATGGTATCGGAAGCGTAGCTAATAATGTTATGTTAACTTTCAGCTGTTTTCTTACATTGTTGTATTTTCGTAAATATAAATGCATATTTGTAAATACGTTGTCATAACCATGACAAAGGCCCATAGTGTAGATAGGGATATACCTACATGTATCTGTGGTGCCTCTATAAATAAAGTCTGTATTATGATCATTATTATAATTTGTTTTAACTTATGTTATTGTTATGGTTACAATAGGATTGGGCACACGTTATTGCAACATCATTAAATCCCTCTCCTAACAAATACACAAAATACATAGTACTATGGCAACACTACCAAATGAATATGTACAATGCATGATATATATAGAAGCTATATACATTGTTAAGGAGTATTTCTAAGGAGTCAAATTGTACATGGATATTGTCAACTCTATTGAAGCAACTAACTTAATGTTGTAAGATTGAAGATAAAAAAGTCACATATTACATCGAACATAATTTGAAGAAAAAGGGAAAGAAGAAAGAAAGCAGAAAAATTATATACTGTCGCCATGGAACATTTCCCCTTATATCAGGAATGTTGTCAGTCACTTGTGGAGATGATATTATGGGATTGTACGAGTCAAACTGAGAAGTAGCAATTTGACAAAACCAAAACCAGAACTATAAAATGCGTCTTTCAATTGCTAGATACTACATTTCTTCCTCAATAAAGTGAGATTTCTGGAAAACTTTGTCCGACTTTATTGCCATACACGATCTTATCTTCCTCGAATTGAGGCACTTAGAATAATGATCTCAAAATTTGATTTTGAGTGGCGGATGACAGCATTCAGCGGTCATTAAATCGTCTGAAAAGTCTGAAATTGTCCGATGATTGCCAATTTTAACTGATGCTTTTAGTTTTTTCCAGACACAAACTACTGTATTTCTTTCGTGACAACATTACAGAGACTTATTTGATGTAAGAGTATACAATAACCTTTAGCTGATTGGTGAAAGAGTCGCTAAAATATCTATTACAACAAATCCTTTATTGGTCGACAACAAATTCACATCTATACTGTAATTCGATGCATTCTTGGAGGACAACTATTTTATCACCGTTACAAGATAAAAATCATTTTGTTTGTATTTTCACCTCAGTTATGTCAGACTTAAAAAGGTTAATAAGAAACAATGTCTGAAAACTCAGGTAACAATGTTTTTGTCCTCATGTTTATGTAAGATAAACATTAATTGTTTCTATATTAAAATGTAAACGTTTAATTGTATATCACACTGCTTTTTTAACAATGACACTTTTATACTTGGGAATATACGGTTAATTGGACATCACTATACATTTTAGCAATACTAAAACATTACTAACTTATATTAGAAGCTATACGGTTCATTGGGTTTCACCATTTAATTTAACAACAACCATTACTACATTATGTAACAAGAGCCTGGACTGGTACTAGGTTATCCAAATGATTTATTTACAGTAACTTTTCTAACTTTTTTTCCAGAGTTTATCACCATTATATTATAACACAAAACATAAATAACTTCAACAATAGAATCTAACTTGTTATTGGGTAAATATTATTAGCTGTTATATGAATATAACTTGCAAAGACAGTTACCTTCTATCAAACGAACTCAAAACCGCGTCTTTTGATTGGTGTCTGATTAAATTGCCTTCGGTTAGGTATGTACTAATGTGCACTTGAAGGGTGAAGAAAACGGGATATGTCTTTTAATATACTAATCAAACGAAACTTTCATCTTGTACCAAATCAATAGGGTTCTGACATGTATCAAGTTACTTGGGTTCTGATTAAGATAATTCGATGCTGTCAAACTTTTATACTCGTTTGACATTGTATTTCTGACCTAGTTGCTTCCGGCAGTCACCGACTTTCTGAAGAGAATGGCTGTTAAATTTGATTCTTAGATCAACAGAATTTGACGGAAACACGACACCTAATTTAAGATCAAATCAAGAATTTGTCTTTGCTCAGAAACGATCTCATCGGTGTTATTGGTATCTAACTTATATACAAATAGAACGTGCGCATTTGCGCATACATTCATGTTACGTATATTTTAGATTAGCGTGTGTTACAATGATTAAATTCTTTTTGTAGTTTATAACTAGAAATTTGTTTTCGATCAATGAAATGTTGTTGACACCTTATTTAAGTTTTGGGCGCTAATGCAAATTTTAAACGTGTTTTGGTAATTGTGAACAGTAGCCAAATAGCCAGAGCCATTTTCGCAATATGAGTCTGACTGACTAGTTCTTATCAAATAAGTATCTTGGTTATTGACGAATCAAACGGTACGTTTTGTGTTGATGGAATAACAGTATTTTTTTCAAATTGCAAACGGACAGTTAAATTTCTCTTACAAAGTCAGTGATCGATTTAAGAAAAAATAAACGGTCTGTCTATATGTTGCGCTACACTTAAAAGCAAACGTGTAACTTACAACAATAACATTTTAATGGACTAATGGGTACATGAAAAACGCAAACAAGTTTTTCAGAATTTGACATTTTTAAGGTTTGATTTGAATCATTATGTAGAATCTGCTTTTAAACGCGTTTACTTCCATAGATACCCACACATTTAAAAGTTAGATTATAAATGTATTTCATAGCATGATATATTTAGGTAATGGTAATAGATGGTGACACGTGGTGATACAAGGACAATTCTCTGAGGCATTTGAATCAACAGCATTTTTGAAATCAGACGTGTCACATCAAAAACATATTTCCTGATTTTTTAACGTTAGTAGAAATTTAAAAGCAAGCTAGCAATATTATGTACATTAACTACATGTTAAAAAGGTTTTATTTGCTTTAATCAAAAATTGGATTAAAGTTTGGAAGGTTAAGTCTACCTTTGTTTCATATGTTTCTGTTCATTTTCGTTTATACTTATCAATATTACAGTGGTTTTGTGGATATTGTGCTCGCCTTGCTCAGGAGGTTAGGGGTTTGAGTCCTGAAGGGGAAATTTCTCCTGACCTTCATTAGAAAATTAGTACTGTTTCTACCCAGCAAACGAATTCGAATAAACACACCATGGGTTTTCAGCATAATCAAACTAATTTATACAAATTTATGCTATAAATCAGAATTTCGGCATACGTATGAGAAGATAAAACGATTTGGTCGAACATTTGTCTTTATCCTTTATTTTGCTGGTTGTGTCATTCATCACAACATATCAGCTGTTTGAGATTGTCTTTTAAATACTGTTTAGTATGGTAATTAGAAAGCTACACAATGAATGCTGACTAACGATATGAAACAGTAACAAATTTAAACATGTATAAATGGACAAACTATCTGCAATAAATGCTTCATCAGTCTTACGTTTGAAGACATTACAAACAAAATACAAACTTAAAAAACAACAACAACATTGCTATCAATTAAAAACAAGCACATGGCCGTAATTAATGTTGGAAGAATGTGTTGTCCGCCCCTTTAACTTATAATGAATGTGTAAAATATGTAACAGTATAATGTTAAGTATAAGTAATGATATATGTTTAAAACTAATTAAAAAGATTTTTGTATTTTTATAACATTACTAAGTACTTGGAAACTGTGAATTGAAAGCATCCGGTCCTCCAGTTGTATGGGGTTATATGCGTTCGAATCCCGACTGGAGCCAAACAGTCTGTCATATGAGGAAACAAACCAGCTAGCTTACCGAAGTTCGGTTGTTCTACCCAGTGATACTTGGAGTCACCCTCCACCATTCACACCTGGAAAATTAACCATATTACATGTACTATGTCTGTGTGACCTCATATTACATGTACTATGTATGTGTGACCTCATATTACATGTACTATGTCTGTGTGACCTCATATTGCATGTACTATGTCTGTGTGACCTCATATAACATGTACTATGTATGTGCGACCTCATATTACATGTACTATGTCTGTGTGACCTCATATTACATGTACTATGTCTGTGTGACCTCATATTACATGT
>JAULCC010628996.1:0-17221 GCA_032358795.1 Nuttallia obscurata | reverse complement strand
TGTAATGAGCTGGACGTCGCGATATGACTGAAATACTGTTAAAGCGACATTAAATTCCATATAAACAAACAAACAAACATGTACACAATATTATTATTTGCTATAATCAACAAATCAATTCTATGTAATTTATCTATTTTGTACTTTCTAAACAACAAAAAGACAAAAACACTGTTACACAGAAAAGACTTCATTTTGTTTAGTTAATACTTCAGTATAAGGTTTTTCTTAACTTAAACTTTTAAATGCTATAAATGAATTTTTATCGTTCTACTTGTATTATACATAAATAATTATAAATTCATGTAATTCTCTTCACTGATGTTGGCAAGTGTTGTGGTTAAGCATGTATTTTATTCCACCACAGCCCATCTGAGGCAGATTAATATACTTGAGTAGTGGTGTCTGTTAGGATTTTCTGTTACACAGATATAAGTATAAATCAAAACAATTATAAGGGTAAATTCCAAAAATTCCAGTTTACTTTTTATAGTGTAAGCTCTTGTAATTATCCATACAGAGTTGGCAATCTTCCAGAGTTTTATAGTAAATACCACCACCTTACAAAAAATGTACCACAAGTATTTGTTTCCCAGATATCTGGGTTACCCTATATCAGAAAGAAGAAAATAACTTCATGTGATGATAACATGTCTGTTACCATTCTTCTTCCATAGGGTTGTAACATGCTCAGTGTAAACTGTTTTGTTCTCAAGCATACAGTTATCACACTGTTTACATATCAAATGTTTAATACTACTGAGATAAATGTAACTAAATAGTTATTATTTGTAATAATCATCCCCACCCCTAATCCAAACATTCCCATAGGCCGATTCAGGTGGGGGCTGCTGACCTGGGCATCCCACCAAATTTTTTTTTCTATGTATTGGTAAAACCATATAAATCTGCCTGTGGTTATACTTAGTTTGTATTTTCTGTACATGCTTAAATGTCCCTTGAAAGCATCAGATGCAATGTTTGATTTCAAACTTCCAGGGGAGCATGCCCCAAGACCCCCCTAGTACATCTGTGCGTCAATTAAACTTTATTTTTGTCCAGGTACTTCACTGACTGGGATCAGAATGGGTGGCATGTTACATAGTCTCTCAATGGGTTTATCCAGATTCCTGTTACGAAAACACACACAGTGTGACAATAATACAATGTTTTAAGGGCTTGAGGCTGTTGCGAGGGACTCCAAACATTTGGATCCCTGAAATTAGGATGAATTCATCTGAGCAGCCAACAAAAGCTAGTTTCAGAAACCTGGATTCTCAATGACTATAATTTTAAAACAGTATATATGATTTTGAAACTTCAGAAATAGATATGAATTTTTAGATTTTGACACTTGCCCTGGATTATCTCCCTTCATAGCTTTTCTCATGTCAATCTTTAAATAAATTTATAAAAAAAATCATTCCTTTAAAACATGGGTTTTCTTCATTGCAATACCAACAGAATGCTTTTGAAATCAGGTCAACATTGCTGTAGTTTCTTTCACATCTTCCACAGTATTTATGTATGTAAGAGTATTTCAGTGATAGATATCACATGCTCTAGAAATTCTACTTTTATCTCCTGTAACAATTATCTGCCAATTACTTGCTCTGCCTGTTTATGGGTGTTAATAATTGCTTATTCCGGATTGAATAGCCCTGCATGGTTTATGTAGGCGATGTCTTAAGAAGGTGATTTTGTTGAATTGAAAAGCTGATATTTATATATACATAGCCTGGATTGATCATATCTGATACTCAGTTTACTTTCCTTGTTTTCAATTACTAAACTTTCAGGGATTTTTCCTTTAAAACCATAAGGAAATATATATCTAGATACTTAGACTGTAAACATCGATAAATGTGTGAGATCACAGTGATGTATTGGATATGATTCCTGCCTCAGGTCAGGCTGAAGGTTCAAGCAGCAATGGAACAGGGGGTGGGGGGGGGAACTGTTGTAAAGCAGCCATTGGAGAGGGGATGGTGTTCTTGTGACCTTCACTAGACACCCTGTACTAGTTATACCAAGAAATTTGAAGGTATTTCTCTAAGTCATAGACTTTCAACATGATCAAACTAAAAATAAAGTATGTTTAAACTAAACTCAGTCTTGAGGCTAAATAAAAATCAGACTGAAAGTACTCCAGTTGTATCAGTTATTTATAAACACTATGGTGATGAAGTTTGGTTTACAATACCATTGTCAATTTAAATGTTATTTTCAATATCAAACTGTGTAGACCCTGTTCAGATGGTTTTATCTGAATTCCAACATTCAAGTAGATTGCTAAACTTGTATAGCACACACATTATAAACAAATGCACCAAGCTCATTCAGTGGAATTATATGTATCTCTGATTTGCATGAGATAACAAGAAGTAATTAAAGTGAATCTCACTGCAGCTTAGATGTGGGTGTTCTTACAACAATTTATCTTAACCTAATGAATACCTTGAACAAGTAGCCAGGGATTTATAAACAATGTAGACTAAGATCAGATAGTTCCTACACTACCTGCCACTGGAAAATGTTATCACTGGAAAATTCATTACATGCATAAAACTGATTGATATAAAGGAAAAGAGTTCACATTGAAAACAATACACTTTAAGAGTTGGTGAATTAGGTGTTTTAGATGAATATTTAACCTTTGACATATTATAGGATCATTTAGGGTATCATTGTCATGAGCCACAATTGTTGAGATATGTCTGATAAGAGCTTTCAACTTTGGGTCATTAAACTGTAAATTGGAGGTCAGTTAACTGTTAACAGCATCAATCATGTACCGCTAACTGGATGGTAGGGAACTTATGTCTTATAATTACGGAATGGCCTGAGTACTGACCAGCAGCTAAAGGCTCTTGGTTAAATATTTCTTGTACTAAGTGGTTTTTTATTAGGAATTTAATGTCTTTTTAATAGTATTTCAGTCATATCACCACAATGTCCAGCTCATTACAGGTGGAAGAAAACCCGGGGGACCTCTGTACACTATTTCAGGCACAGAATGCACCCGGGTAGAACCACTGTCCTACCGCAAGCCAGCTGAAAGGCTTCCTCACTTGAAAAATACAAAGTGCCCAGACTTGGATTTGAACTCACAGCTTATAGGGGCTGAAAGATATCAAGTCAATGACTATAACCACTCAGCCAGGGAGGCCCCTTGTACTAATTTATGTCGACTGCTTATGAGGTGTAAAACTTTCTTAACTAGTAAATAAGTATCTTAGAAAATATCAGGACTGGGAAGTAGAGGAGAAGTGAAGAATTCGGCGCCCTACTTGGCAAACTTGTTATAATTCCCTTCAGGACAAATTAATTTATATAGGGAACTTGTCCATTGATCAACAAAACAACTACAGTTGAAACCTTTCAGTGGGAGATGAAGTCTTTTTCCAGCTGTATAAATCTTCCTAGAATACAATGTTAACTAACTTCTTATACTAACCACAGATTAGTCTTCTTTTTCTAAGCCAAAACTTATTTGATAAAAAGGCATGGACAATCTGAATATTGTTTTGGTCAAGTGGATAGGAGTATATCATCTGTCCTTGGTGGTGAAAAATCTATACTGTATAAAGACTATATATAAACTGTATTTCCACACCTTTGATGAATGATATATCACCTTTCTTAAACCATTTTCTAGATATGTTCAACCAAAACTTTATTTGTAAAAAACAATGAAAATGACATCCTTATTTAAGTTCTTAACCCATTCCACTATTAAGACATGTATGACCTAAGGACCTTGGAATTCACCAACCAGGGGGCCGTTTTATTAAACTGCATACGGAAATTTGTAAAATTTGTTGTAAATTCTTTCATACAAAAATTAATCATCATCTGTGATGTATAATGATGGCCGCCATGATACATACGAACGGTACTTACCTTTCATGCAAAATCTTCATAAATTTACAAATTTGGATATAAGAATTTTGTAGGATATTTGAATCAAAACTAAAATTTGGACGTTCATACGAAGTTTGTACGATAAAAAGGGTTTGAATTAAGTGTAATAAAATACCCCTTAAGGAGAAATTTATGAAAATTTGCACAATAGGTAAGTACCGATCGTGTGTTTCTTGAAGGCCAGCATTATATATCAAAGACAGTGATGTATGTTAGTACAAGAGAATTACAAGAGAACAGAGTTACAAGAGAAACTTAAAAATTATTGTACCAAGTTTAACAAAATGGTCCCCTGGAGTTCTTAGATCTGAAACTCAAGAATAATCTCCAATACTCTTTGTTGGCTTTCAGCTTATGCCAGAATGGTAGGTTCTTAGAGCCAGACAACACGGTTAGAGATTATTCAAGTCTGAGAATGAATTGGTGAATTCCAAGCCAGTCAGTGATCCAAACTGTTGGACGCTCAGGTTCTGTTTCTAGTTAGTCAGAATGAAAGCAATATACTTTCCAAAATTTAGTTGATGACACTTATTATTCAGTGTTGAAAGTGTTATAACCCAAATGCATGCATGGGTGTTGTTAAATGTTAAAGGATTTATAAGAGAAAGAATAAACTGATAAAGTTCAAATATAACCCATATACAAATAAAGACTTAAACCTTTAAATTTTATGATGAGTATTGAAATACCATTGAAATTTCTCCTGTTTGTTGAATAATGTTATAATTATTGCAAGTGAAAGGGAAGTAAACTGGATTTATCTGAAATGGTAGAAACATAAATATTGTTCTGGTTTTATTTGCAGTTAAGTATGTGGTATAATTGCATGGAGTGGCCCATTATGATATTAAGTAGTTTTCTTTGAAGTGTTAATTTTACAGTAACTTTATAATAAATGAAATAATCACAATTGTTTAGGGGCAAAAAGAAAGGAAAGGAGATAAAAGGAATTAGTTAAGATTATCTGTACAATAACTAAAGGGGCCTCCGTAGCCGAGCAATGGTAGTAGTTGACTTGCAATCTCTCAGCCCCTCACAGCTGTGGGTTCGAATCGAAGTCTGGGTACTTCGGATTTTTCAAGTGAGGAAGCCTAGCTGGTTTGCTGTTGGTTGGTGGTTCTACCCGGGTGCACTCTGTGCCTGAAATAGTGTACAGAGGTTCCCCGGGGTCTTCCTCCACCTGGAAAAAGCTGGACTTCGCGATATGACTCAAATACTGTTAAAGTGACATTAAATTCCAAATAAACAAACAAACAAATAATAATTTGGATCAGGGCAGGTGGCCTTATTGTAAACTGTAATTGAATAAGTGAGATAATGTGTAAAATCTCTATAATGAAAGCCCTGCAGGGTTTAAAACATGTTTCTGTATAAAGTTGACTTAAACTGCACTGCCTTATTACATTTAACAAATGTCTGGGTAATTTTTGCCATTCTGAACAAGTTTCCCAATTAACATTTTAGTGAAACACCAGTTGAATCATGTATGTGTTTTTTTTGTGAAACATTCCTCAATGTAATAATGTGCTGATCCTGATTTGAAGATGGAAGGTTCCATTACAGAAATTTATAACGCCTACAGTGCTTAAAGGATTCCTGATAAAGTTAGTGTGAGATATATACATGTAAGTGTAATGACCTATAGAATGGATCATGCACACACTCAGAGTCAGGAGCGTGTCATGTGACTGGCGTGAGCAGGTCTCACTATCAAACTTTGTACTCAGTGTTTCAAATATACACTTGATACTGCAGTTTTTAATGAAGACTACTTCATCCGTAGCCTGAAGTGCCCCTATGTCTGAGTTGATTTTACACTTTAAGGCAAATATGTCATGTATGGAAACTTTCCTGGCATATATTTATATATATATACTGGATACTGATACACAAAAGGGGTCAGTTTAAGTCAATGGACTTTAATGAAAGTACATGTATATAGATACTTTTCTCCAAGAAATAGTTTATAAAGGTCTTCTGTGACTGACTGTTACAGTCTTCATTTATTGTTTCCAGTTTAGTTATCTAAAGAAATAAATATTAACAAGATAACAAGGTTACACAACATTCATATTTCATGAAAACCTAATTTAGACTTGACATGCACAGTTAGCAATAATGGTAAAGATTTATAGTTTATAGTTCAATACTCCAGATTTGTTTAAACCAGCTTTAAGAATGAGTTTGAGATTGACCATTGTGTTTGTTTTTTGGCAAAGTTATCTTCAAAAGTTACTTTTATGTGTCAAGATAATGCAATGAAAGTGTAAAGATAGATTTAACAGATAGGTGTAAGGATTATGCAAATGTTTTTAAAGGTGTATAGATAATGCAAATGTTTGTAAAAGTGTTTAGAAAATGCAATTTTCTATAAAGGTGTATTGATAATAAAAATATCTATAAAGATGTATAGATAGTGAAAATGTCTATAAAGATGTATAGATAGTGAAAATGTCTATAAAGGTGTACAGATAGTGAAAATGTCTATAAAGATGTATAAATAGTTAAAATGTCTATAAAGGTGTATAGGTTTTTAAGGTGTATAGATAATAAAAATGTTTATAAAGATGTATAGATAGTGAAAATGTCTATAAAGATGTATAGATAGTGAAATTGTCTATAAAGATGTATAGATAGTGAAAATGTCTATAAAAATGTATAGATAGTGAAAATGTCTTTAAAGATGTATAGATAGTGCAGATGTCTATAAAGGTGTATAGGTTTGTAAAGGTGTATAGATAATAAAATGTCTATAAAGATGTATAGATAATAAAAATGTCTTTAAAGGTATATAGATAATAAAAATGTCTATAATAAAGATGTATAGATAATAAAAATGTCTATAAAGGTGTATAGATAGTGAAAATGTCCATAAAGGTGTGTAGTTAGTGCAGATGTCTATAAAGGTGTATAGGTTTGTAAAGGTGTATAGATAATGCAAATGTCTATAAATGTGTATAGATTGTTCATATGTATATAAAGGTGTATAGATAATGCAAAAGTTTGTAAAGGTGTATAGATAGTGAAAATGTCTATAAAGGTGTGTAGTTAGTGAAAATGTCTATAAAGGTGTATAGATCGTTCATATGTATATAAAGGTGTATAGATAATGCAAAAGTTTATAAAGGTGTTTAGATAATGCAAATGTCTATAAAGGTGTATAGATCGTTCATTTGTCTATTAAGACATATAGATAGTGAAAATGTCTATAAAGGTGTATAGGTTTGTAAAGGTGTATAGATAATGCAAATGTCTTTCTTCGTTATTGCATATTACAACTGTCAAGAAAATGTTTGATATGATCATTTGTAGGGAATTATGTAGTCAGCTAGTGTCTGAATGCCATAATACTTGTCTTTAATAATTGTTTTTATATATTTTCAGGGTTCTAAGTGAAATGAACTGATGAATGAATGGACCTGATGCAGTTAATCAAACTACAAAAATCAAAATGTATACTGATAATTGATGAAGCACATACCAGCCACATGGTATAAGGGAGATAACTCAGCTGATTTGAAAGACTCCGTACCGGGTTATAAAATCACCGTGTTATATTTTATGGAAAACAATTTTAGTGACATGTTGACTTATGATGGATTTTATTTAGATATACCAGTGATCATTTTATATTTGTTAGTGGAAGGAATGATAACTTCATCTTTAAATTTAATAAGGAAAGTTAAAGAGAAATTATTTTGTACACAGACCTTCCAAGACAGAAAACCCCACTTGTTACTGCCACATCAAGAAGCATGCAGCGCCCGGGAGATAGAATGCTCTGTGTGCTAGATATGACATGGTTTAAATTTCAGTAAAACTATGTTAGAAAACATGTTTACTGGACTGCAGTCCATTGTGATCATTTTTTGGCTGAAAAATATTAAATGAAAGAAGTATCATATGTGATAAAGAACAGAACAAATCAAAGTTAATGAAATTTGGCTAAAATAAGTACCTGAATGATTAGCTCACCTAACCACAAAGTGGTCAAGAGTGAGCTTTTGTACCCACCCTTCTTCCGTCTTCCATCCCTGTCATCTGTCTCTCCTGAGGCTGGACTTTGTCTTAACTTAGTCTGAAACATCACTGCATCAACAGTTCTCAATATTGTGTAAGCTAGAACATTTTAAAGATATTTTGTGAGAAACTTTATATGCAGGTTTCATACAAAGTTTGTTTAAATGGTGTGCTTGGATTTAAATGGTGACCTTGGGTTAAGCCTCACCCTTGGGGCTTCTTATTGTGGAAAGACTTATATTGTGAAGACTTTATGTCACCTTTTGTAATATCATACATTAAACCTTGAGCTTAGACATTTTTGTGTAACAGATTATATACAGGTCATTTATCAAACTTGTTGAAATGGTAGCACTGCAAAAGGTTTCTTATTTGTATGTTGGAAATTCAAGTGAGCTATAACAGGACCACCATGGTTCTTTTGTATTTAAGGAAAAAACATAAGGAGGGTAAAACTAATGTCAGATTACCCAATTGTAACAGTTAAACACTTATTTTATTTGGTCTAATGTGGAACTGATTATACAATTACCCACTGGATGGAAAAATGGTGACATAATTATTATTTTATAACTGTACAGTAACAGAGAATATTTATATATGATTGTTGTTTTTTTGTTGCCCATCAATTTGAAGCCTGTTTGTGATACAGTAGATGTAAGCAATACTAGATGTTTGTCACCCGTTATTGTCTAGATAAGTACCACATCTAGGTGCACATGCTTCTCAAAGTGCCCATCTTTGTTTGCAACCATTAAAGCAAGCCCTGTTTATTATCATGTAGTAAGGGGCTTAACTCAGTAATTATTAGCTTACAGAGTGTTGCAAATAATCTTTTCAGTAGGTTTATTGCATAATAGTGTATTATTATTATTTTTACACTAAAGATATTGCTTTTTGAATGAAAAAGAATGTTGTTGCATGTACCAAGGGTGTGTGTCTCAAATTCCTGGGGTGCTTGTGTGGACAAATAAGGTATAACCCTCTAACTCCTTACTAAACTTGCCTCATTGTTGAGGTTTTATTCAGTCTACAGGGAAAGCTAGCTAAGTAGTATTTTATACCAAATTAGATATAGATATGTCTGTAGTTGGAGACCCATTCACAATAGTTGAATTGTGTCCATTAAAAGTACCCTTCAGAACTTTCAGTGCATGTAAGTCTCAATATTTACATGTGGTACAAGAAAATATGAGAATTTTCACTTGAAAAGAGACATTTTGTACATTCATTTTTACTTTCAAGTGTCTTGCAAGTTACCAGTATGATGGATTATTTGTTCCTTATTCACATTATACTAACATTTCAGTCCAATAGATATTGAGTATTGTTTAATACAAAATTGTCCGCAGCTATTGTATAGATGCCTTGTAAGCATATTCATAACCTAAAGTCTTCTTTGTTTGTATTACATAAGAAATTTTAAATATTCACAACTTAGATTTCGCAATTTAGGTAACTAAATTTCCAATTTTGATGAAAACAAAGCTAATTTGGTAGCTGATCAATCCACTAACAGACAAAAGCAATCTCTGGATAAGAAGGGTACTGACAAATCCAGGTCTACACTGACGGCCAATATACTTGAGGGTAAATAAACAGCATAGAAAAGGGAGCATTAGTTATAACTGCTTTGAAAAATCCTGACTAGAGTTTGGGTGCAATCTCCAATGTTCATTCTTCTCTTGTAAATATTTCTTTTGCAGAATACCTCTCACAAAATATCTTTGTTCAGTAAAATATACATATTTTTATGTGGTTCAAACAATGCTACAATTAATTCAAGATACTCAGAATTTCCTTGTGATATATTTTCAGACATCTTGTGCTTGTATCTGTCCTAGAATGTTTGGATTTTTTTTTTAATTTTTGATAAATGTCACTTATTTTGTTTGACCAGATTTTAGGCTGCCCTGATTTTGTTATCAATATATTTTGTTATTTATACAATATATTTGCTGGGTACTAAGTTATTAAAACTTTCTAAATTATCAATTTGCAGAAATCTATGACAATGATTGGCTAAAATTAACCAAAGAAATTCAGTACATATTTATCTTGTGAAAAAAACTATGCTAAAAAATGACATTGTAAAAACCTTTGAGCAATGTCTCTCAAAATTACACCCTCATTGAAATAAATAGTTATGATTGGTTTGAATTTTTATCATATAAAATTTGACCTACCAATCAAAACCATGAAACAGAGCCAATTATTCAGAGGAAATGCTTGTACAACATGTGGTCAAACATTTATTCATCAGTTTAAGTTTTTATTTTGAAGAATACTTTGCCCAAAAGTATTATATTGACTGGCCTTTGTAAAGTGACATAAGAGATAAGACCTGACTTTTACAATGCCACACTTTTTCAAGGCTAGGCTAAAATGCTAATCAAAATTTTATTTGTATTATTAAAAAATCAGTACCTTGTATGAGAATGAGCATACCCCTAGATAGCATTTGAAGTTAATACAAATCAGAAAGAAGTAATTTTTTTCTATGTTTCTATAAATTTATAATTTAATTTCATAAGTGAAAATGTGTGAAATATAGTACAAAAAAGTGTCATTTCTAGAGAGAATGTAATTCAATTTTCCAGTTGCTAATAGTGATAAATAATCTGGATAGTTTGCAAATGCACATATACTACTGCAGAATGAAGCTGTGATTTCATAACCTATTGAATATTCATAACTGAACATTTTTGGCATGAATATTCAAGATCATTTCTAACTTTCTAAATCTCTTTGATATCTGATCTGTATTTAAACTTTTTGGAAATTATTCTCAAGCAGGATATAGGATATTTGCAAATAACCAAAACAAATGTAATCCTTAACATCAAGTCTGTGAAGTCTCTGTTACAATTACCAAAATAGTGTATTAGAAAACAAATAAGTACAAAACAATGTAATACTGCATTTAAAAATAAATCTGTTTGGGATCAAAACAATACTGGCTATATATGATTTGAACATATTGGCATTATGCTGGATATATATTATATGTTTGCTGTGTTTCTTGTTTTTTTTTTCTTTCAAAAACTATTTATATATATCAGCTATAGTTTTTTTTTTAATTGGGTACATGCAATGTTGACAAGATATTTTTTTATGGTAATTTAAAAATATTTTTTTAACAGTGGAGCTTTGGTTATGTAATGCTTGAAATACTCAAAGAAGTGATACCCTCAAATGATTTTTAGTTTGTATGCTTACAGATATATTTTATAGTTTTGCATTACATAAATATTGAGTATGTTTGCCTCACAGAACTGCCGTAATCCTACTGGGGTCTACCTTGTCATATGCCCAGTTAATTAAAAAACAACCATTTGCTTACAAAGCTCTCTGTGGCTCATAGTAATTGTTGTCAAACATAATACTCACTTGGGATAAAGGGTAACATGTCAGAAAGATGGTATTAAGAGTGTAAAATTCTAGTTGTGTTATGAGATTAGAAAACCTCTTTTATTATCTCCTGATTGTTTAGATTTTGTTTCTTTGTGTCTCTGTCTGTATGTGTGGAGCTTTATTTATGTAAGAGACAAGCTTTAGTTGATTTTCCCTGAATGTCTTACTGTAGTGAATTCTACTTGTGAGAAGGAGAGGACTTCTTACACTAGAACAACTGACTGGTTCACATGTCAGCAAATCTGACTAGTTCCCAAGTTCCCACATAAGAACACCTGATTGGTTCACATGTCAGTAAACCTGGCTGGTTCCCAAATCAGAACTCTTGATTGGTTCACATGTCAGTGAACTGACTGGTTCCTAGATTAGTAAAATTACCTGCGTGATATTTCAGTAATGCACATGACACTGTTTTTGTCGTCTAGTTTTCTTTCGAAAATGTATGTTTTACTGCTTATTTTAAGTATGTTATATTATTGACTTATGTATGTTTTGATTTGCGTAATCTTATCTTGTTTCATTTTATTCAACCTTTGCTGTAATATTACTGCTAACTTTGCAGAATACCATTCAATTGAGTTTGATTGTTAAAAATGTCTGATGAAGTTTTTGTGTATACCTCATTATATAAAGCTCCAAGTGAGAATAGGCTCTACTTTTAAAAGAAGACAAAACTTACAAGAATAAGGCAAAAGTACCTAAATGCCTTGAAATGTTAAACAGAATAGTAAAGAAAATTGTTGTATGGAACTACCTCATTCAACTTAGATATACCTAATCAGTAATTCTGAAAATGACTGTCTCTCAATAATTATATCTCTATTACTTTACATACCAATTTTAGGGACTGGTCTTTGTTGTCTGTGGTTCGCCCTCTGAAACAACTGGATTGAGTGTTTCCATATTTGCTCAGTAATATCCTGGCATTCCCTTCTTCCAATATTGTTCAAATAGTTTCGCTCAAGCACACAACATAACAACTAGAGCTAAAAATCGAACAAACTTCAAAAAATTACTCCAAAAGTACAAATGGTACAGCTTAGATATTTTGCTTATATCATACTCAAGTAATCCCTTACCAAGTTTGTTCAGCTGGTGATCCTAAATTCAAATTTTGCTCCACCCATGGGGTTTCTTTTTTTTACATAGACTTACATACCGGTTGTAAAAACCATACATGCTAGGGCAGAGATGTTATGTTTGTTACATCACATACAGATCCTCAATCGAGACTGTTCAAATGGTCACCCAGGTAATTACTTATGCTGTATGTAGTGGATTTCAGGTGAGCAATTACAGGACTATCATGGTTCTCATGTTCGTTTTTTTAAAACCAGGTGGATTTCACTGTTGAAAAATTGATTGAGTATGTTTACATTGTCTCTTTCATTCATATTTTGCTTGGTTTCATAATTTTTGTTTTAGCTCTACTGGCTCGTGGCGTGGTGTCCTTTGTCCATCTGTCCATCCTTTTACAATTATCTGTTAACACAATTAAGTCTTCAGTTTAAATTATATCTTTATCAAACTTATACAGTAGTTATATATCCATTAGAGCTCTGTTCCCTTCGAAAACCAGCCAGACCCGCCCTGGCACTACTGGATTATGGCCCTTGAAATTGACAGAATTGCTATAATACAGCTGGTTTATGCGATACAGTCTCCATTTCTTTTCTGATCTTCACAAAACTTTTACAGTAGTGAGATATCAATGAAAACACATTTCCATATGAAAACCAGCCTGATCCACTATTGCATAAGTGGATTATGGCCCTTGAAACATTTAAAATTGCTGTAATATATCTGGTTTACGCAATTTAGTCTTCAGATTTTTACCTATCTTTTCCGAACTTATGCAGTAGTTAGATATTTATGTGAGCTTAATTCCTTTCTACAATCAGCCAGATACAGCAATATATGACTTATGGCCTTTGTATATATATGAATATATATAATTATTTAGATAACCCGGGTGCAGTCTGTGCCTGATATAGTGTACAGGGGTTTTTCAGGGTCTCCCTCCACCTGTAATGAGCTGCACGTCGCGATATGACTGAAAGACTGTTAAAGCAACGTTAAATTTCAAATATACAAACAAGTATAATTTAGCTTGTTTACATGGTTAAGTCTCCATTTCTTTTCCGATCTTTACAAAACTTATACAGTACTTAGATTGCCATGAGAGCATGGTTCCTTTTTATATAAAAAAAAGGCCAATCCGCTCATGAGTGACTGGATTATGGCCCTTGTTTATTCAAAGTAAAGACAAAGAGACAAAACAAGCCAAGCCAGTATAGCATAGGCCCTCATGGGCCTCTTGTTTGCCAAATTTTGTATGAAAGTTCAAGATTATTTTATATGCATGCATCCTATATCAGATATTATTGTTTATATACGGATAATTTATATTACTCAAGGATAATTCATTTAATTTTGCAGCTATTTTTGTTAAGGTGTACAGCAACAGCTCAATACCACAAGTAATGTGTTGTCAAAATACTCCAGATAGACAATGCATATGTCAACAGGCTTATCAGTACTATAATGGTTATAGACTTGCAATGGCTCAGCGCCTTATGGGGGGGGGGGCTGTAAGGAATCCGCTAGCCCCTAGCAAAACTTTCTGGGTTTTTTCAACTCTGCCAACTTTCACCCATGATCCAGGTGTGGGACTTTTGGATTTTTCAAGTGAGGAACTCCTGCAGCTGGCTTTATGTACCTGAAATAATGTACAGAGGTCAACGTGGTCTTTCTTCACCTGCAATGTGATCATTTTAAATATATATACTTCTGAGTGTGAGTGTCACCACCTATTTATAAAGATTTTCTTTCAGTAACATGAAAGCCAGTTTCAAATGTTCTCACGATAATTGTGATATTCTGATAAAAAGCTTTAATGATTTGTATGGAAGAGTGGTGTTTATGAAACCCATTCTCAAAATGCCAGTATTGCAAATATTCATAATAACAGTTTCAATACCTTTTAAAGGAGTATTTGAGTTATTCTTATATATACTTAAGTATTTCGTATTGACAATGGCTGTCTCATTATAAGAAAGAAATCTGTGATTGTATGACCTCAGATATTTTGTCACTTTGTGCTGTTGTTTTAGTTATATGAAATTAAAACAGTGAGAAAATTTGTTATATATAAATATATAAATTTGTATATATATATATTATATTACATAACAACTTCATTGGTTTAACTACTTAACAAAAGAATCTGAATACAGCTCTGCTAAATATACAGAGAAAGATTCTTTTTCCTGAGAAAATGGAGTAGAAATGATTCAAGTTATCATAAGTTTAAGGCATTTATGATTAGCTTTGTTTCTCTATCAGTTATGAAAGTCATCTCATTTCATATATTATATGGTGGCTAGTGTGGAATTTATACCAGTCATGGTACCATATAACATATGTGATGTCATGCTGTAAAACTAATTATACCAGTCATGGTACCATATAACATTTGTGATGTCATGCTGTAAAACTAATTATACCAGTCATGGTACCACATAACATATGTGATGTCATGCTGTAAAACTAATTATACCAGTTATGGTACCATATAACATATGTGATGTCATGCTGTAAAACTAATTATACCAGTCATGGTACCATATAACATGTGATGTCATGCTGTAAAACTAATCACTCTTTACTGTTTAATCTGTAATGCAATTACTAGATCAAATATTTCATCACTTGGTTGAGCTCATGAGAAGTTGTAGTGGAGGGTGGCATCTGTTGTTTGAAAGTTGATTGCCATTTAATGACACAATATTTTATGTAAGTACCGGGTATATGCATTTTAATGACAATGCATAGAATGATAGTGGTATTCATTTTTATGTTTGAGCTGTTACTTTCAATCTGCGATAAACAGCAATAGTTTTTGTTCAAGCTAGTCGATAAGATGTTCATGTTTTACATTTGATTATTTTCATGTATCCCATGTTGTAATTCAATAAAGTGTTGGTTATGACTGACAGTGACTTCTCTTATGTATCTCATCTTTTTTTCTTACCATGTGTAATTGTCCCATATTAGGTCAATGAGCCACAGTCATTCTAAAATTTCTTTGAGCTTGATTATTTTGTCCAGTTTAGGGTCAAATGTTGTATTCAGTCCTATACGTATGCTTGAGAGTTTGAAAAAATGGTCATATTTTGTCTTGCCTAGGGTTGTCCATGTGTATGTTGGTAACTTGTTGTCATTTTCCAATCAATAACTGAATAACTATTTAATCAAGAGTCACTGGACTTGGTATATAGATTTTTCTTTGGAATTAGATGAGCCCTTTCATTTAAATGGTCAAAAGGTCAAGGTCCCAGTTGCCTTTAACTGGAAATTAGTTTCTGATCAATAACTGAAGAACAGTGTAACATTCACCTAACAGGTATATACATTGGTTTTGAGTAATAGATGACCTCTTGATTTAGGAGTCAAGGGTCTTGATCACTGTGATGTCCGATCAAAACTGAAGAACAATGTGACCAACAGTAGCCAAACTAAGTAAAGTATATAGAATGGTTATCGTCAGTAGATGACCCCTAATGATTTGGAGGTAGAAGGTCAAAGGTTAAGGTAACAGTGACCTTCAATTGAAAATTTGCCTCCGATGAACAATTGAAGAGAAATGTGACCAAATTTTTACTTGATATTATATTCTTATCAGAGACACATTAATTTTAGATATTTCTATTGTATATGTCACTACGACCACTAACACTGACTGGTTGCACATTGGGTGTATATAATTTGTCAAGTTAATTGCCATGTGATATTTATCTATGGTCAGTGTGACTGACAAAGCCAATGTTCAAATAGAGCTGGCAGGTAGGCATATTGTAGGATTGTATTTTCTTCATCTTTCATTACTGCAGATATTTTCTACAGCAAAAATACTTGATTTCACATTTGTAAGCTTAAGTGTCAATATAGAAATTCTCATTGAAATAAGATTTCGTTGATACCCTCATCCTAGTTTTACATCTGAACAAGTTGTGTATGTAGATTTAGGGAGATAACTGCTGCAATAAAATTAGATTATAAAAATTAGTTTTCTCCCTTGTGTTATTCTTCAGACAAACTACAAGGGTTTTCTCACTACATTCAATTTTCCATTAACATTACATTATGTTACACATAAAATCTTTGTTACTGCAATTATTATCATAATTGGCAGCATCCACTCCTAATGATCACAAGTTATGTATTTGAAAGAGGATTTTTTTCAGTATGCACATCGGAATTACATTTAAAAAAGTGCTGCAGCATTGTGATATTTATTCACTTCTTGTATGATATGTAACTGTGGATGGAGTTGACTGCTGGTGTAGAAAGTACCATGGTGGAGTTGACTGAAAATGTAGAAAGCACAATCTCTGCTGTCATTCTGGGTTGAGTTGACTGCTAATGTAGAAAGCACCATCTCAGCTGTCATTCTGGGTTGAGTTGACTGCTAATGTAGAAAGCACCATCTCAGCTGTCATTCTGGGTGGAGTTGACTGATAATGTAAAAAGCACCATCTCTGCTGTCATTCTGGGGGGAGTTGACTGATAATGTAGAAAGCACCATCTCTGCTGTCATCCTGGGGGGAGTTGACTGCTAATGTAGAAAGCACCATCTCTGCTGTCATCCTGGGGGGAGTTGACTGATAATGTAGAAGGCACCATCTCTGCTGTCATCCTGGGGGGAGTTGACTGATAATGAAGAAAGCACTGTCTCTGCTGTCATTCTGGGGGGAGTTGACTGATAATGTAGAAAGCACCATCTCTGCTGTCATTCTGGGTTGGAGTTGACTGCTTATGTAGAAAGCACCATCACTGCTGTCATTCTGGGGGGGGGTGAGTT
>JAULCC010628885.1:6692-17227 GCA_032358795.1 Nuttallia obscurata | reverse complement strand
ATGATGCAGCCAAACTCTTTATGTCAAAGTCATATTTTACAGAGTTATGCCCCTTTTTGTACTTAGATTTCAGGTCATTTTGTTTTGTAGGTAATCAACACAAGTGTTCCAGTGAACACCCAGCTAGTTTATGGATAGGTGCTCAGATATTTGTTCATCCAAGCTGAAACATCTAGATGTATACTATAACTTCATTACTTTTGGTAACATATGACTCTCCAATGAGTATTGTAACAAATGGTATCTTTAAAGGAGTAGTGAATTAGGAGGTGAATAAGGAGGTGAATTGAGAGGCGGATTGAGAGGTGAATTAGAATAGGTGGTGAATTAGGATAGGTGGTGAATAAGAAGGTGAATCAGGAGGTTACTGCACCTCAATACTGGTACAGGGTCTATGGCAACATCAGGGATTAATTCTTTGAGGATTTTTCATTTTTCAACAAGTAAACAAAAAGACATCTCTAGGTAGTTCTTTTAGATGTTCTCTTCTTTTGAAGCAAATTACACACCATGTAATGATAGTATGCACTTTTATACCTGGTTAATGCATGTGTCTGTTATTGCACCTTCCTGCTGGCTTGTGGTAGGTCAGTGGTTCTACCTGGTGCTTTATGCCTGAAATAGTGTACATGAGTCCTCTAGGGTCTTCCTCTACCTGGAATAAGCTGGATATTGCAGTATGACTGAAATACTGTTAAAGCGACATTAAATTCCTAAAAAAACAAACAAACTATTTTTGCAAATAAGGTAACACTTTTTGTACACGTGTCAGGAGACAGGGCATTTTAGGGGAACACCCATGGTCTGCGTGCATGCGGCAATGTTGTCCGCTCTCTAACTTGAACATTTCTCATTCAATTTCCACCGAACTTGCTAAAAATGTATTTTGGTAAAATATCTTAGTCAAGTTGGATAACCAGCCAAATCACTTCAAGCACTGCAGAATTATGGCCCTTGAATAAGTAAAAATTGACAATTTTAGGATTAGGTGTAGACTACAGAGGACTCAATAAGCAAAAGCTTTGTCTGCTCTCTAACTTGAACATTTCTCATCCAATTTCCACCCAAATACCTGAAGATGTTTGTTGATATAATATATTATTCAAGTTTAATAACCAGACAAATCGCATCAAGCACTTCAGAGTTATGGCCCTTGAATTAGTAAAAATTGAGATCAATTTAACTTTGTCCTCTCTCTAACTGGAACATTTCTCATCCAATTTCCACTAGACTTTCTGAAAATGTTTATTGCTATAATATCTCAGTCAATTTCGATAACCAGCCAAATCGCTTAAAGTACTTCAGAATAATGGCCGTTGAATTAATAAAAATTTACAATTTTAGGATTAGGCATAGTCTACTGAGGACTCAGTAAGCAAAAGCTTTGTCCGATCTCTAACTTAAACATTTCTCATCCAATTTCCACAAAATTACATGTATCTGAAAATGTTTGTTGGTATAATATACTCAGCAAAAAAGAAACTTTACATACTTCACGACCTGTTTTAGAGGCTTAATGGTGACTTTATGTGAACATTATCGATATTGACTTATCGCCCTGGGTAATGAGAGTACGCCGACACAAGATTTTGTGCAATTGTAATGTGCACAGGCTTAAACGCTTTTCACTTCCGGTTTTGACCATTTACCTCGAGTTGTCCTATCCCGGGTTTATTTCAGTTGCATTTTTTTACACAGTCACATGTACTCTTTATCACTGATACAAAAACACAAAGTTGTTTACAGTTTTTACTGAAAACAGGTATGCCAAGGCTATCTGAAAATGACAGAAATCAGGCTGTCGGTATACTTAGAGCCGGCACGCCTGTAAATGATGTTGCTCTTCAATTTGGGTGCTCTAGGCAAACAATTCACAACATGACAACTCGGTATGCATCTACTGGGTCAGTTATGGATAGGCCTAGATCAGGTAGGCTCGGAGCGACGTCAGGTAGTGACGGCCGCTTCATGACATTAACACATTAACGTAATCGCTTTTACCTTAGACAAGATAGAGCACCAATTCGTGCGCGTCGACCTTATACAGGACAAATTTTAAATGCGCGTCACAGAGCCACCCACTTAGCTTGGGCTCAACGTCACAGGCACTGGACTCGAGCACAATGGTGAAACGTAATTTTTACCGACTAGTCACGCTTCAGAGTCAGCTTTGCTGACGGTAGGGTCAGAGTTTACAGGCGACGGCACAGGAGATTTGCCCAGTGTTGGGTGCAGGAATGAGACAGGTTTGGTGATGGCAGCATCATGGTTTGGGCGGGCATAATGGACAATCAAAAAACAGATTTGGTCATCGTTCCGGGCAATCTTAAAGCAGTAGGGTATGTGAACATCCTTAGGAACAATCTCCTCCCATTTATGCAAAATCAAGGTCCGGGAGTGATTCTGCAGCAGGACAAGGCGAGGCCCCACACAGCTCAAGTTATGACACAGGTTTTGGCTCAGAACGGCATCAAAATCTTCGCGTGGCCGGCTGTTTCGCCCGACCAAAATCCTCTAGGACACATGTGGGATGAGCTTGGGCATCGGGTACGCAATAATCATCAAATCAACAATGTCAATGACCTGAGACATGCCCTCCTTGTTGAATGGCAGAATATACCCAATGACGTCATTCGCTGTCAAACAAATTCCATTAGGAGGAGATTAGCAACATGCATTAGGACAGATGGTGGTCACACACGTTGTTAACACAACTTAATGCACACTGACATTCATACTGATACTGAAAAAGTCACTATAACATTTCTTCACATTTTTGTGATTTTTGAAATCGACCCCTATGTCCTTTGACCTCAAATTTGACCTTCCTTTTTAAGAAACCCGTTACAAACGCTGTTACAAACTAACAGATATTGGTTCCTAGTTTCTTATAAAATTTACCTACATAAAATATATTGTTCCAGGGTAACGTTATAACCATCAGTACCCCATGTAAAGTTTCTTTTTTGGCATAGTATAGTTTGTTCAAATGGCGACCCTTGGGTTAGATTTATATCCAGCTTCATGGGTGTCTTATTTTACATACACTTGAATTATTTTGTTACAGCTTAATGTTTTCTTTTGGACAATTATGTATGAGCTTGAGCTTAGATACTTTATGTGGAACATCAATCATATACAGGTAATCTGTCAATTTTTTCACAATCGATGACTCCGTACAGGGTTTCATATTTCCTATTTGTCAATTGCATATGAGTGATTACAGGACCATCATGGTCTATGCTAAACTGCTCGATAGATTTTCACTAAACTAGGTCTGAAATTTCTTGGCATTGACCTCTCTCATGTTTACACAAATGTCTCCTCTCCAAAAAATAACATGGCTGTCTGAAGTAAAAGTAGAAATAAGCTAGGTATGATATTGCTTGCAAAAAGTTTGTTAATTCTAAGCAGTATGCACCAATGACTCCATTGATTAGACCTACCCTCATAGTGGAAGTTTACTAATAGTAGTGTATAAGATGGACAGAAATGGTAAATGTCTAGTTCATTTTAAAATATTTGTTCAGAAGAATGGATAAATTACATCAAATGGATTGGCATTTTAGGTTTTTATCTGTTTTGAACCATTTTGCATAATGTCATGGCCTACCTTAGTCTATTGGGTAATATACAAAAAAGTCGGGGGCCTCCGTGGCCGAGTGGTTAAGTAGTTGACTTGCAATCTCTCAGCCCCTCACCGAATCCTCTAGGCATTTGGGATTTTTCAAGCGAGGAAGCCTTCCAGCTGGCTTGCGGTAGGTTGGTGGTTCTACCCGGATTCACTCTGTGCCTGAAATAGTGTACAGAGATCCTCCGGGGTCCTCCTCCACCTGTAATGAGCTGGACGTCTCAATATGACTGAAATACTGTTAAAGCGACATTAAATTCCAAATAAACAAAACAAACAAAAAATAAACAAAAAAGTCTGTTTTAAGTCTTTTGTGTCATCAGAATAACAGGTTTACTGTTTTGTTACAAACTGTTTTTGTTTAATTGGTTAGTTTTGTTACCAGTAACTCCCCTGAAAAAACTTCTAAAACTTTGTTGACCAAGAGAACAACTTTTTGGTCTAAGATATTTTTCATATAGAGGTAAGTGGTCTTGCACCAAGTTTGTTAGAAAAGTGACACTTAGATGAGACTTGGTCCCTCAGAAGGGCTGTTAAATTTTACTTAGGCTTACATAGAGAACATTTTAAAAATCCTCATCTCTGAAACAATTCATGTTAGAGCTTTGAAATTTTGTTTGTTACATTATATACAGCTTCGCTGCATGAGGTAAATGAGACTTTAAAAACTTGAACACCTATTTGCCTTAACTATGTAAAGTTTGGTTTCTTCATGAGACCACTGTATATGTCCTACAGGCAGACTGTGTCTGGTACCACAACACGGTCAGAGTTGACTAAGTCCATCAGTGACTGGATGCAGAAGACACTGTCACTGACAAATCTGCGCAAAGGTAAGCCTTCTATGAGAAAATCAGGAAATTTGAAGACCATAACTTGTAAAGTTTTAGTAAAATGCCGTAAAGAATTTAATGATATTTGTAAACCATCTTGAAAAGAACCCAAAGTAGCCTCCATAGTAATGAGGTACCTCTTCTGTTTATTGCCATATTTCAACCAAACTTGGCCATAATGTACATCAGTATAGTCTGTTATATAGCAAGTTTTTGAAATAAGTAAAGAGGAGCAGGGATCTGATAATCATTTGTTTGATATGGATTTTCATCTGAAAAGTTCATAAAAAAAAAACAGTCCAAATTGTTTCATTGAAAATCAGTCAATATTGTTTATAGAACATCATAGATCATTGTAGGGCTTAAATGCATGGTGTCTTCTGGAGGGTTCTGTCTGTTATTCACACATCGGGCTAGTCACAACAATATAGGAAGTAATCTAGACCATTATGCAAACAAACAGTTACATGCAGTGGTCATATGTTACACCGTTTGAACAACATGCACAGAATAAGGATACATGATTGCAGCTAGAATGGGAAATTTGAGCTGTTTCATAATTATGCATAGGAAAGTGGTACTAAAGTACTGTGTTGAAATTGTATAACTGACCACTGCAAGGTTGGGGGGGGGGGGGGTTTGAAGAATTTAATCACCTTAAAATGAATTTAGTTTGATGAATAAACAGTAATAACAAGCTGACAAACTTATATATATCAACAGGATTCTTTGAAGTTTTGCGTACGATCAGTAAACAGACTGGAATAATGAACCAACCTGATCAGCTGAAAGAGGAGGCTATCCGGTCAGTAGGCATCCACTATGTACAGGCAGAACCTCAGAAACCACCATCGTCGCCACAGACAGCCCCAAACTCGGCATTGACAACACCAATCCCCTCCCCTAAAGCTCCCAGGACACCAACTTCACAGATCAGATCAGCAAAACGGGAAAGTAGGAAAGCCAAAGAAAGTAGATCTAGATCCATTACACCTCCTGTTGAGGAAACCAGACAGAAACGCAGATCAAGTCACAAGTAGGTTACTATTGAACTTCTCGAAGCTCATAGAATCTAGGATTATTTATTGCGCTTGGCCATGAGTGTAGTAGATATTGTGTCCATCTTAAGCTCAGGAGGTTTTTGTTTTACCTTCATTACATTGGATTCCATTCAGAACTCTTGTTGCCATGGCAACAGAAAGGAAAACCTTTAAAGATCTTCTCCTCCAAAACTTATTGCCAGATTTGAAAATAATTTTGCATAAGTATTCATTAGTTGACCAATTGCAAAGATTGTTCAAATTATTTTGATCAGTAAAAAAACATGGCTGCCAGGGGGCAGTCTGTTCTCATTATAAGTATATAGTGAAAACTTAAAAAGTCTTCTTCACCAAAACTAGTTGCCAGATTTGAAAATGATTTTGCATAAGGTTTTATAGTCACCAGGGGGCGGAGTCAGTTGATGTAAGCACTTATATATTTATTTGGGAAACCTTTCTCTGTTATTTATTTAAAAAATGGCTTCCATCTTCAGGTGAGTGCCTCCAGGGCCATCATGGCTCTCTTGTTATGTCAGTTCTTAACACTTTTTAAAACAAATATAAGATTTATATCCATGGAAAGGTTCAAGTGCATGATAATTTTTCCTGAAATTATTGTCTAGAATATTCCCTGATTTGTTGTCACTTTCATTTAGAGTTGTACTCAATGTCACAGTTAACATTTAAGAATGGCGGATAAATATATTATGAAAACCTCTTTTTCAGCCGAAAGGACAGGAAGGGAGAGGATGACACCACTCGTTCTGGCAAATACTCCAGATCCTCCAGTCCTAAAACACAATCTGTTGACACAACATTTAGTCACAGCTTCAGAGGCCAAACAGGGTTGGCTTGTGGCCCCACAAACAACTTTGTGCCAACCACATTACCCAGTAGTTCACAGTCTCAGCAGATGTCTCAACCTGGTTTTGACGATAAGGATCTAATGAAAACTCTCACATCACTTCTTCAAGGGACCAACTCCATGCTCATTAAATCAGGCACAAACAACATGCTACCAAATGAGACGAAAATTTTACCAGCCTATCAAGATGTTATGTCGATGAACCAAACTTTTGGAAATAATGGACTGCCTTTATCTATGCCAATGGACACACAATCAGAATGTCCTGTATCTTGTAACGCCCAGGAGAATCAGACTTTTATGCTGCTAGAACAGTCTGGGATCATAGCTAATGGCACACTTATACCCGTTGAACACTCTCGGAATGATTCATTTCATGAGGCTTCTCTACCAGATCTGCCATCACTACTGACAGAGAATTCATTAGGTTGTGAGAGTGATAGCAACGGTCTGGACCAGCTCAATGCCACAGTTTTTACAAGTGCTCAGCCAACCATATTCACAAACCAGGCAATTGTTGCCTCAAGCATTCCCAGCATACAGGAACCTATGACAACAAACATGCAATATTCCAAAGTGGAGGCTTCACCGTTTATGTGCCAGGATGAGGACAGCCTCATGAACATGTTGACAGTGGACGTGTTGGATGTTAATTCAGTGATGAATTTCTTTAATGAAGAACAGCCATTGACAATGCATACAGAGTCGACAGATAGGAGATGATAGTCTCATCACATATTGTGGTTTGGGCAGAATTTGTACTGAAACTGGTGACAAAAGACTGTTGAGTGCTAATTGTTTCTCAGTATATGAGACTTGTTAAAAAACGTTTTTCTAGAGATTTGTCTAAGATGAACATACACTTTTACGGTTTTTTACATGATGCATTAACTGTGTGATTGCTTTGAAAGACTGTTTTTTCTAATCTCTCAAATAGGGTTGCTGATATAAAATAAGTCTTTGATTTGATTATGGTGATAAGTAATATGATTGTTTTGGAAAGCAGTGCCACTGATAAAATTGAACGAAATTTTAAAAGAAACGTGCTCCTGTTTTTATAGCAAATACTATGCTAATAAGGGTGTTCATAGTAATTGTAGAAATTTTATATTTTTAGTAGACGTGGATTGCACACATGGAATCAACAATTCAGAAGTTTGTTATGGTAATTTCTTAGGGTATTGGTACTTGTGTAATACGGCTTTCATAATGGGCCTTTTTATATTATGGGAACTCATATTGGGTTGCTATTATTTACAGACCATGAAGTAGCAAGAATTTGTTTTGCATTTGACTCTAAATTTTAACAGGAGAGCTTAAAAAAGTCCGTAGAAATATTTGTTTGATAAAAAGAACTGAAGAAGGACACTCTGTAGCAGAATTAAGAAATCATTTCGGAAATTTTTGAGAGCTCAAAAAATAGTTTTATTTCGAATGCTATTTATAAAACCTGAATATTTCCTATGGTTTGATCAATTGGTTTCTTGGTCCCCCAATATTTCTCTTAACAGTAAATAATGTTTAGAATACAAGAATTTTTTTGGTTCATACATTTTTAACATCAGTTTCTTGAACATTGAAGTTAGAAATAGATCTTGAGGCAGAAAAAATGAAGCTTGTTCATTGAAATTGACAGATCTCGGCTCTGAAAGTATTTTAAAATTTATTGTATTTTTTATGAAGCTTTAAAGAAAATTGTGTGATAGATGGTTGTAACAGAAGAATTTGTATGTGTGTAAACTTTTGATGGAGGATATATTGTGTAAATATGTTTTTCCTGACTCCCCACTAACCAAATAGGAAGTATCAGAAACAAAACAAAAAATAACAAAAAAAGATTAAAAGAAAAAAAAATAAAAAAAAATATGAAAGTCATATTGCTTATACTGGTAGATAGAATTACCCATATATTGCTGCCATGTTATATACAGTCTTTCATTTGTGAAATTTAAAGTCCAATATCTACATTTTGAGCTGAAAAAATACCCAGAAGAAGTCAAAATGCTGCAGTTTTTGACTCAATAGTTATTGAGTAAAAACTTTAACTTTTCAGCTTGTCATGGTATTGGCTCTAAGCGTTATATGTTGACATAAAGTCAGAGGTTAAAATTTCAACATTTTATGCTAAATAATATGTTGACTGACAAGTTTTGATGTCCATCATGATAGCAGTGCTTCTTGTATATAGATAAATATATATGCCCCGTTTGGCTCTTTGGTGTTCCTGGTGATGGACAAGAGAAAGCCCCCTGTTACCTTTGGCATGATTGTTAGAGAGGCGACTAATAGGGATTTCTTAAACTCAGTCTCTCCATTGGTCAAAAAATTCTGAATTCATTCGTCATGTTTTTTTCCTTTGATCTAAATGAGATGTTGATTCAGAAAGTTTGTGACAGTTATGGCATTATATATCTAACACTGTGTTGTGGAGCCGTAAAACCCCAAATCACTCGCTCACTTACGTGTATAAAAGCCTATGTCATTTTCTCATGTCATCTACAACCTTTCATTTGTGATTTCCAAACCAAACAAATTGTACATTGTATTACTTTTAGATTTAGTATCCATCCATATACAGTGTTTGTTTTATATATAAATTGTAAATTCCTATCTGTGGGGAGAATGGTGAATGTGAGGTATGGTGTAAGGTACGCAATCATGTCAATCTACAAATAGAATTGCATCATTAACATATGTCCTATCTTTATTTAAATAAATTGCAGAAGAATTTTTCAGTTCAAAATTTCAGCCCAATTTTTATTTTTGTGGTCTTGTGATTTTTTTTTTTAAGAAGCTTGAGCATGGAGTCTTGATTTGTAATTTGTTTGTGTGTTAGTAATTTGTAATTAGTTTGTAATTTATTTTTTGTACATATAAATGCCTTAGATGCAAACAAATTAGAAATGAAATTATTCTGGGCCCAGTGTTTATAAAACTGTCTTGAGCCTAGACTCATTCTCATGTTCAATTTTTTTTTGTATTTAATTGGTTTAAATGTATGGTGTTATATATTTGAGCCAGTCAACAAAACAAACACATTAACAGGTTTTCAGAGGCATGGCTGTGTCATTTTGTCAATCATGACCTTGTTATTCCATAAATTCATATTCTGATTTTTGTTTTTCAAAACAATCATTCGGCTTTAACAAAAGTTACATCAGTAGACATTTTTTGTTAATATTAGCCATTAGATATGAATTCCATGAATTTCTGGCTTGTTGTTCACTCTTCATTGTGACAATCATTAAGAGAAAAGAGCTTGAATTATTTTTTCTAGGCATATATTTTTAGCTCACCTAAGCACAACATTCTTCTATAAATAAAAAATTGAAAATCATCTCTTAAATCAGATGAGCGATAAAAGATGGCCCTCTTCAATGTGCAGGTAATGTATTCATAATACTTATGTTCACACACAAGTAATGAAAACTTGTATAACCACTGAGTATATCCATGTAATCTCTAACTTACTTGACCGTGTAAATAGGCAGGACACTAATGGGTGTTGATCATCCTTCTACAAGTATACATATAGACTGGTAAAGTGGTTAGGGGGTTGCCTTTTTCCAAAGACCAGAGGGATAATTCAGATGTTTGGTTATTCCAAACAGTAAGCATGCATTTTATAAATGTGTATTTTATATGATCATGATCAGTAACTGTTTTATGGTATTGTGTAAATTTTGATACAAGTGCTTTGATTACAAACCTTTTGCTTTGATTGTAGTATTTCTACCATAGACAGTATTTTGTTGATACAGTTCATTTTTCATGGTGTTTTTTTTTTTTTTGTAAAAATCTTGTGTTATTAAAGTTGCTTGTAGTCTGTACAACTATTTGAGCGGTTTCACTTGAAAAGGTCCAGTATCACAATGTTAATATTGGGGTATCTAAAGTTTTTATCTACAAAGGTTTTGGGAATAATATTTGTCAAAACTCCGGAAAATTATTTTTGTGACAGTCTTTGTAACATTGCACTTTTCTATAGATTTTTTATAAGGAGTTAGTAAATACTTGAGTACATCATGCAAGCTAACTTATACTTTTTACTTAAAGCTCATGTGTAAACAAAAATATTATATTATATAGTAATATTATATTGTATTAATATCATATTATAGTATTAATATAATAATATGACACAGATCTAAATACATTAAACTTTT
>JAULCC010628775.1:0-10700 GCA_032358795.1 Nuttallia obscurata | reverse complement strand
ATGCTAAAATCGTGTGTTCGTACTGCTTCTTGTCCACCATGCTTTCTTTTTTAAAGACCATTTCAGCGATGCATTTTCCCAATTCACGGAAAATTGTACAAGTTAAACCGATATATAGAAATGGAGATAAACTATAGACCAAACTCGTTGCTAAGCTTATTTTAAAGTATATCCTTTGAAAGAGCTGTGCTTAAACATGACTATTAAATTTACATTTGATAAAACTCTCCCATAAAATGTAATTGACATTTATTGTCATGTCTCTTGTTTGAGATTTGATAAATAGCTGTACGAGAGATGATACAAAAATAACCAGTATGTGGCTGTATCTTTTTCATGATCCTGACATTAACATATCAGTACATCCTTTTCTATTAATTCTTTTTCTAAAGCCATGATTGAAATATATTTAAGAAAAACGAAATGGGCAATTTGATGTTATTCAGGCAACCCAGTTGCCATTTAGAGGGTCAGGTATCATTTCTGGCTTTTAAGTTTATGTCTTTGGTCAATTTAAACCATTTCTATCGAATATATTATAACGCCGAAAAGTATGATTATAAATCTAAGTCAACAGTCTTATATTACAAATAAAAGTTTATACTGTATTCATGTGCCTGTTAGTAAATAACGAAATGTTGAAAATTACCACCGATTGAATAATATACCGTGATCCAAGTCACGAGAAACGCGCGTAATTATAAAACTTTGTTTTTTTGCCTGGAATATTTATAAACGATAATTCATAGAAAACACCCGCTGTGAAGAAAATTACTTGAACACTAAGTTTTTATGACATCGTAAGCTCGGATAAAGACAAAGTTCAACTAAAGATTAGAAAGAAAATGTATTAAAACGTCCTTTTGTACATTTGTAACAACATCACGTTCATGCAGTTTATTAAAGCCGGTACTTACCTTAAGTTTCGTTGTATGTATCTTTGTATGTTTGTTTGTTTGAAATTTAACGTCGCTTTAACAGTAATTCAGTCATATCGCGACGTCCAGCTAGTTACAGGTGGAGGAAGACCCCGGGGGACCTCTGTGCACTATTCAGGCACATAGTGCACCCGGGTAGAACCATCGACCTACCGCAAGCCAGCTGGCAGGCTTCCTCACTTGAAAAATCCGAAGTGCCCATACCGGGATTTGAACCCACAGCGGTGAGGGGCTGAGAAATTGCAAGTCAACTACTATAACTACTCGGCCACGGAGGCTCCACCGTTGTATGTATAACTAAACATAAACTCATATGGAGATTTTGTAAAAGTTTCAGTTACTATTGTGAGAAAAACAAAGTTGATAAAAGGCTATGTCCGATGATATTCGTCAGCGATTTAGAATGTATTCGTGTTTCAGTTCCGTTATATCCGATGAGTTTCCTAAATCCCCTGTATCTATTCGGCCATTTTCGTACTGTCTATTCGCAAACGCTGATATTCGGAATGTGTATTGGACATTCTCGTAAAAACCCGCAAAATCAAATGGTTGTTGTTTTTTGTAAAATAAAAGTTGTACATGATAAGTGAAATTAAAAATCTTATAAAAAACTTTTTTTAATTAATGACCATAATTTATATTTAACAAGGGCGCGATATAATGTTATCTTATTCATATTTTTTATAATATTTTGGAGTAATCTGGAAAAAATTCTATATATACAGTATCTATCAAAAGGTGAAAGGGAAATCCGCTCTAAGTGTTGGGATCCAGGTGTGACACTTTTCATAAATTGTATCATTCTGTTCATATCATAGCATTTGCATTTGAAACAGAGTTATATTTTGAAATATTCGACCACTGAGAAGTCAGGCATATAAAATGTGCAGAAAGAAAAGACTTCATGACAAATGACTTGTACACATATTGTCATAAGGAACACACGATATCGGACATCGGACAATGTTATTTGGTATTAGATGACGAGCCCGCTGATAAGTAGAGGTTGTTAATGTATGTTTTACTATTGATTTTTGTTCAAACGTTAAGATATTTGAAGCTATCTGTTGCTCAAAATTTGTCAACATGTGGCACGTTTGTCATTAATTTCACACATCAAATACGAATATGAAATTCGCAGTACAGTTAATTTTGGATCTACCCTCGTATAATTACTTTTTGATTTTTATCCGTTTAATTTATTTATTGACAAAGATATAACCTAAGGCTAAATTCAAACGTAATTAAATTAGAAATAACAGAAAAAAGCTAATTTTAAAGTAAATGCTCAAATAAAGTAAAATTGAATTTCCGTCTGACTATATCACGCGCACACACAAAATTGCTTATCTACAAAACAATGCTGACCAGTAGACAAACAATAATTCTAATATGACTCGCTGCTTTGTCTCTTTAAACCACATTAAGTCCTGTTTATTGTGCAAAAACAATAGTTTGGCAAATGACGCTGCACAAAGTAACATACATGACGTCAGACACATCGCATTTAAACTACGTTTTAGTCATGTTCAAATCAAATCGAAATGATAAATGCATGCCGTAATTTGTCGTACTGATGCGTGCATTCAAACACATCGAGCTTGATAGAATCCTCGTAATTAAGTTACAACATGTACGCATCAGAACTCCAATCCGTGATAAAAAACAGAAAATCATTTAGTGTCTCTTAATTTAGACAAGAACTGCTTGGCTGACCATATTGATTATAGACCAAACGCGTGTTGCTGATTAAGCCTGCACGTTCACAGATAGGTGAATGTTTAATTATAAAATCGGAGACATCCAGAAGTGTCTACAGACGGCATCTTATTGAAAAACAGAAGAAGCCTTCTAAGACGTAGAAATCATGCCATTGGGAGTCCATTTTTGAACATGGATTTTAGCAAATTCTATCAATTAAATGAAAGTGAGCTTCTAGCTCAATTACCCTAATATGAGCTTCTAGCTCATGCTTTTCATATGTGTAGCTTGTGATATCTAACTGAAGGCAAACAACCAAGCTCATCCTTAAGATGCATGTAAGCTTCTAGCTCTATATAACTGAAATGATATTCTAGCTCTTTCGTTTTAATATGTAGCTGATTTGCATTTAACTCCATGCACATTGCCAAGCTTATCATTAAGATGTATGTGAGTTTCTACCTCTATATCCCTTATGTGCTCTTCAGACTCTTGACTTTTAAATGCGAAGAGTGTCAGCGTTGAGCTCCAGGCAAAATACAAAGTCTATCCAGTGACTAATTTGATCTCCTCTTGGTTGTTATTTCTCCTTTCTACAAACAGCGAGACTGAACAGACTAATTATCAACAACTTCTTCATTATCTAACGCTTTTGTGTCATTTAAGTACTACTTTAGAGTTATCTATTTATTCGTTTATTTTATTATTTGTAATTTTCAATTTTAATACCTTAATAAGTTTTGATAGTATATTTCTTACAATAAAAGTCCTATAGAAATATAGTATAATGATAATTATAATGATTTCATTCAGTTTTAGCATGAGCTCTGATATAGAAAAGTGTAGTTTTTGACTGAACACGCTCGTCTCGAGCATTCCCGCTCGAATTATCGAGTATACGCCCCTTTATAAATACACAGAATGTCTCCCTCTTGTTTCTATGTGACATGTCTTTAAGCATTACAGCAACTACAGCTGACCTCTTCTGTACTAATAGTGAGGTTTGCATATTTTCATATATCCATTTGATCACCGATTTTTACTATTTTTAATCGACAGCGGTCGTCACCGTCTTTAGTAGCCCTGGAAATTTCTTGTGAGTCATTGCGGAACATGGCAATTTGGTACGTATGCGCATATCGCGTCGCAAAATTCACATGATGATTATCCGCCAAAGCTCGACAGCAATGAAAACATGCAAAAGATCATATAAAAAGATTTTAGAGGTAAGTAGAAGCTTTGCTACATATTTGAAATATATGCGATATTTCCATATTGCTAAAATCGTTATTTTGGTTTCGCATTTATGTGGTTTCGTTAAATGAGAGCATATGCAGTTTTAAGCTTTAACGGCTTATACCAAACTATGCATGCGCATGAATTTGTTAAGGTCTCAAAATATTATATTAAAGATCCCACGAATTTTTTTCCCTTGCTTAACGAATGTGTTCTAGGTACTTTATTGAAAGTAAATGGAACATCTTAAAGGGCGTATCTTGCCTCATTTATCATCTTTGTTTGATAAAAACTAATTCCAAAATCAAATACATAAAACTGCACATTTTATCGACCAACTGCTACGAAATGTCTTGCATGATTATAAGCATTTCAATTGTATGTGATTGTGTTGCAGGCGACGGAAATATTGAATTCGTGTAAGATCCAAATTGAACATTATGCAACATAGGAAACGAGACATTTATCCTAGACAGTTGCCGTATATTTGAAAGAAACATAAATTGTTTGTCTCATACATCCAGTTAATCTTAAAGATATACTGAAATAATAAAGCAAAACAAGGTAATAATATATGCTACAATTTATAAAATGCTTGGCGTAAAATTATGAAAACCGGTTAGACGACTACCTTGGTCACTGTTTACTACAACCCGTGTCAAACTTTACACACTTCAAGTTGTTTGTTTCTTCGTGCAACTTGGAGAAAGTGATTAAAAGCAAAAACCAAACACGTGCAGAATAATTGTTTCAAATTCGTCGATTTTTAACACTTTGTTACTCTTGATGTACACGCATCATTTCCGCAATTTAATTTGAATATAAATCTCTTTCATGCATGTTACGTCTGACGGAAGTTCAGAGGGGTCAGGCTATTGCATTGCTAATGCAAGGTCAATAATGCAACAATAAATTTTTTTGCAGTTTGGTGTGAAAGTTTTCACTATTTATTGTCCATCGTTTGAGAGAAACCGGAAGACTTGTCGATACACCGCAATCACGATGTCAGCATGTAACGTCGTGACGTCAAGGGAGGGATATTTGTCTTTCCCACAATGTGCATCATTACCGTCACTGAAACCATTATCTTTATGGTAGGCTATCATAACTGCCATACTGTAAATAATTATTTGCGCTAGGTATGTATGCGAACACATCCTCCTTGTCTTGGTCTCTCTCTCTCTCACACACACATATTAGCGTCGTATGGCTTGGTTGGCAACACATGCTCCCAGACGATATCCAATGAGACAATGGAGACGGGTCTTTTCATCAATAGGTCCCGGTTTTCCATTCTTCGTCTGGATGGTCGACGTAACGTATACCGACGTCGTAGGGAAGGCTTTTCGGACGCATGCGGTTTTGAGATGGACTGGATTTGGGGAGACTCTAGGGAAGGTTTTCTTACGGGATTTAGAAGTCACTTTCGATTGTGGTAGCCGGGAGTTACACCACCATAAGAAATAGGGATGGAGTCGTCCGCCCTGATGTATCTCAATTTTAGTCCACAGCGTAGCCTAATTTTTTTCCAGCATAATAATGCCCGGTCTGATGCAGTTAGTATTTAACAAGTTTTTTCCCAAAGCCATAACATTTACCCACTCGGGTGGCCAGTTCAGATTTTTCCCCAATCGAACACCTGTTAGACGAACGAGACAAGAATTTGGGGGCTTATGGAATTACCTTCTAACCACGACCAACTAAAGACAGCGTTACTGGAATGATGGAACAATATCTCCATTAAGGGATTAATATACTGACGCATTATACAGTAGGCTCACGTGAAAACTTAAAAAAACTCGCGCATTCGTCGCAAACCACCCGGTCAAACGCAAACTTTCGCGACAAATTCTGCGCGAAGCTTTGCGCCACAGCGCGAAATGTCGACGAGAGTATCGCGGATTGTTTCGCGACGATTCGTCGCGAAGTATCGTCGCGTATGTCGGGAAGTTTCGCCGAGTACGTCGCGACAAACAGGTGAGGGGGCAATAATTACACTGCACTGACAGATGTACGTTTCTACATAAATGTTTATGTATGTATTTTGCAAGCATGAACATGTGTGTACATAATTAAGTTAGTTTTGTGTATTTAATTTACGTTAAAAGTAAGTTCCGTCAACATTTAATATCACAGTTCAAATGTGTTTTTGTCCATAGGCTAATGCCTAAATTACCGACGAATATATTAAACGGAAAAGTTTGTAATATGATAATTTTGCTTATTAGTTAGAACGATATCGTGTTAGAATTAAATAAATTTCATTTTCTCAGATGCCGACATGAAGTCTTTGTCAAAAAAAGATATTGGTACGTCCGGATGGTTTAAGGCTTACGGATTAAATTTACATTGCATCTGTACACATTTGCTTTCTCTTTGACAATAATGAATATCCCCGCCCCTCTCTATCTCTCTCTGTCTTCCTCTGTCTATCTATTTATAGTAAAACATATCATTGTGGAATTTATTTAGATAAAACGAAAATTTCTCTCACTCTCTAATGCTGAATTTCTCTCATACTAAGAGTTTTTGATCTAATTAAATATTGCATTGTCACTCCTTCGTATTTAGAATTTAATCAACGACAACACTGTCTGGTGCTTGTATTGATATTTATAAGTTTATACATCTAAAACATATCCATGGTTTTAATCCTTGCCTTTAAGCAACATACTTTAAGAAATAAGTCAAAAATATATATATAGCCATTTTCCTGATATTCATAGAACTTTACATAATAACCAAACATATAAGGAAATCGAACTGACAAATTTTTGTAGCAATTAATTTATGCGCACATGTATATGATGCTTTTGCTGTTCTATGTGAACCAAGGTGAAATAAACTTGTGTTGTGAACTTGTGTTTATGATGTTTATTTGTGTTTATTAGGTAAATAAAGTAAATGAATAAAAAAGAAAACTATTACTTCCAACATGATCCCGTTCTACTATTGTTTTCTTCATATACAGTACATGTTCATTCAACTCCTGTTATCGGGTAGCTACATGTACAGCAGCCGTGATTTACATGTAGGTTGGTAGATTTTCGTAAGCATTTCAGCTATTATTCAGTTGGGGAAGATATGTACCTGTGATAAATAACATTAACCGTACTTCGTGTTATTTTAGTACATTAAATGAAATTAACCAATTTAATAAAGCGCAGGCTTGAAAATTTCAAAAACTTGTACTGTACAGTATATGTAATGCCCTTATTGTCTATTGTTACCTGGAGTACGCGCAGTTGCACAAAGTTTCGCGACGAAGTTTCGCCACGATGCGCGAGAACCAGGGTCGCGCTGGAGAACGTTCGCAGAATTTCGCAAAATATTAAGGTTTCTCCGGAGCCGTAATGTAAAGGCAAAATAACCAGAGATTTAACATATTCGCGAGAGGTAAATACGAGATACTGACGTGTCGATTTGACTTTGCGATATTTGGGGTACCGTCTAATGTGCTTCAATTCATAAAGAATTAATAGTCAAAATGCAAGTTTAGTAAAGTGCTGATTAAAGATGTATTATGCTCATAAAAATAGTGTATATGACATCAAATACATCACTATATTCTTTTCTTTATCATTGCAGTCTCAGTAACACAATTTGATACTCTAAATCATATAATGTTTTGGTATTTAGGCTATTTATTTCTTGGTATATTGTTATGACATTCTTGTAAATGGCAAGTTAGTGTCAGAATATCTTAATCTAAAAGCAACCCTGTATTGAAAATGTGAACATGTATGTTAGATACTTCGAATGTAATGATAGATTTTTAATAAAGTGCCCCTTTGTCTCAGTCGTTAAAAGTCATATGCTTGGAATCATCCAGTATGGCCTTAATGTAGAGTTTTGAGTACGATGTTAGTCGAACATTGTTCTACCTAGGGATATCGAGGGTCTTCATCCACCAATACAACTGCTAAAATTGTCATACGGCTTTTATTGAGTAGGTGTGACTGAAAACCCATAGAAACAAATAAAATCATTTTCTAATATTGTATTTTAATTTTTATTATCATTCATGCACGCTATTTGAAGATAATATAAATTCAATTTATATTAGTTATTACTCATTGAAATTGTAAAAGATCCACAAATCATTTTTAAAGACAGAGCAGATGTACTAGATGAATAAAAACATGACAATATATTCATAAATGAAAACGGAAAACATCCAAACGTCGAAGGTTCTGCTTTATTTCTAAGCTCTTATTATATTGGTGCACATTTAGTTTTGCATTTCAGTCTGTCTTTAAAATGACGACATAGTGGCGACGGACTTGAGCATATCGGGAATCTCATGTGAGATATATTTTGCTATTTGAAAGTGTGAATTATTGAGATATGTTGTGATCTTTATTGGGCAAGCATGTGTTCAATACGCTGAATGCATAAGTTTAAACTTTAATTACTTTACAACGAATGCGAAACAAGTTCTTACAACTTCTCGTGGCGCTGACAGGTGCATCGTTGTGATATTAGCTATAGGAGAAAACCGAAGTATCCGGGGGAAACCTACGTGTCCGAACAGGCGACCTATACTGTGCCCTCTCAAATACTTGTCCCTCCCACGGATAGTGCATGGGTTTCACTTGTGAGAAGCAAGTGTCATACAAGTAACACTGCTATCTAGACATCTACTCAATGCATTACCATGCCCAATTATAAACGGTATAACATATGATCAAATAGTTCAATTTCTCCGTTATGCAAGAAAACGGATGTGCTATGAATTTAAGCTACTCCGAACTATATCTTCAAACTGAACATCCTTTTTCAAATGTTTCGCTGTCTTTGACGTTGACAGTTTTATGATACGTGATGGTCTGTCATTAAGAATCTATGTAAAAATTATCGTAGCTGTCTTTAACTGAGTTGCGTAAATATGAAAGTACTATCAAACGTCTACTTGAAAACGACAAAAATAATTATTGCAAAGTTATAAGGAATATTAAATTTAACAACTTTCTCCTATATCACTTAGCGTATTAACCTTTGATATCCAGCTGTAAACTTCAATTTTTGAGCATAGAAATAGTTTCTATAAGACATTTTTAAATCGTGATATTGAGATATGAAAGAGTTTTACTGACTTTGAGACTAAGGCCTTTGTACGAATAACTACCGATAGTTCACGGACCCTCCTTAGTAGTATAACGGTTTTATGGTGTAAACTTGCTGAGCGTGCTGAACAGTGATGTCTACCTTATGCATACGTACATTTCACGTTAATGTGTGAACTTGGCCGATATATATGATTGTTAACTACACGCTTTTAATGTAGATATTGATAGGTACGCTTCATTTTAGCTCTCAGAAAGTAGTTATTATAGTTATGTCTTAATAGCACTCTGGGTAAGTTAGAATCTAAGGATTTAATCATAGCAGGATAAGAAGTAATTCTGTGTTGCCGTTTTAGTTTGAAAAATAGTTTCGGTAATTACATTTCTTCTTCTTTTTCAATTACCTTTTAAAATTGTAAGAGCTATGTTATAGCAAATCGAATAGTTATGTAGTTTTTGTACTTTTACGTTTTCTGCATTATTTTTTCGAAAGCTCGATATTGCACGTTGATGATTACTTGGTAATTATTAGTATCTTTCAACTCATTATATTCTGTCAAAGGAAGTAATTACTCATATAATTGGAACCATAATCACTTCTATTTTTTACAGATTGTTTTTCAAGCAGTATTTATGTTATTGATACAAGTAATTGCTTCTTACAATCGTAATCCGCTAAAGAAGAAATAATACTGTTCCTTGTCGTAATTGCGATATTTGCCACGCATGCGCTGGATATTTTATATTTGTGGTTGCCATTTTACTATATAGACATGTTTCATTAATTTTCAAGAAATACATGATCATCTTTTAGCGTGATAAACCTTATACCATGGATGTCCAGATATTATAAATTTCATGAACTGTTAATTTCTAATGGACCAATGTGACACTTGTATAAGATGCGTGCACTATAATACATTACCCAAGAACAGCTTGCTTGGTGAGCTTTAATATTTTTGTGTTCCATCCATGATATAAAAAGCTACACTTTGGCAATCGTAGACTACAGTGCATGAAATAAAAAAAAAAGGTATTTTCTTGTTAGTTATTGTCAAACTTATAGGCTAGTTACAGAATATTCCTTGCCAGCTTTGTAAAAGTCGCTGTGTTTGACCGAGTGTCAACATTTGCCGATATTGTCAAGATAAACAAAAATGACTATCTGCCTTAATATGTCAATCAGTTATAAGCTCTCCTGGCAAAAAAAACATGGCGCAGCATGTGTCGTCAGTGCATCCGTGCGTGTATGCTTGCGTCCGTAAATACTTACTTGCTAGCGCGATAAGTCTACATGTTTCAATTATTTTAGTAAAACTTATGCAGTAGTAAGATATCCATTAGAGTGCAGCTCCTTTCGAAAACCAGCCGGATCCGCAAATCCCTTTGACTTCGACACAATTGGTACATGTATAATAGAGCTTGAAAGCGCGATAAAGT
This sequence comes from Nuttallia obscurata, assembly GCA_032358795.1. Taxonomy (NCBI): domain Eukaryota; kingdom Metazoa; phylum Mollusca; class Bivalvia; order Cardiida; family Psammobiidae; genus Nuttallia; species Nuttallia obscurata. The sequence continues at coordinate 319 of JAULCC010628775.1, read as the reverse complement.
CTTCAGTTTGAGTGTATCTCAATCTGATACTGATATTTTTTGGAGCTTGATTCTTTTCGAAAACCAGTCATAATTGTTTACTTTCACCTTAATGTACAATGTAACGTTGACGTTCAAAGGCAGTGCGTAATTACTGAATTCATTCAATACTGTTTGAGACTCATAAAAAGAAAGAGATCGACATATGTCCGCTAATATTGTTGCGATAGAATTAATAATGGAAGATACTGTTCTGGAATGCATAGTTTAAACATATTTTATTGCCAAATATTTGTACAATAAGTAGACAGAATTCAAACAAAGTTATTACAATAAATCA
>JAULCC010628664.1:0-17237 GCA_032358795.1 Nuttallia obscurata | reverse complement strand
AACTGTCCTTCCGATTTTGCAATAATATAACATATAGGGATCAACATCATGTTATTAAACAAATAGATAATTCCTATCAAAAGTCAAGGATTATTATGTTAACACATGGCCACAGTGTTTGTTTGTTTGTTTGTTTTTGATTTTTTCACTTTCGTTTAGAAAAAAATCATATTCGTATATATTGTAATTTGTCAACAGAAATCTCGTTTATAATAAATACATATTTATTATGCAATTTTATATTTTGTAAGGGGTGGAGGGGGTGGCTCTCCGATCCTCACACATCAATTGACGGGGAAATAAACGAGGTCTTCAGTAATAAAGCCTGGAAAAAATAACAAAAAAAAAACATACGAGTATACGAGTATATACTGTCGAATTTCAAATGCTTAATATATGAGCGATAACGTATTGAAGCGAGTATGCTATTTTACTCGATTTGCTCTGAACTAATTTCCGTTAAGTTTAAAAGATAAAAAGAACGATATGTTAGTGCTATTGGAATACAAACTTTAAATATGCAGAACTGGACCTCGTTCCATAGATACAGATAAGGTAAACCTACTTGTAAAATACGTCGAGAGAGGAGTAGACCAGGGTCAACGCCGTAAATATTTGCATTCATCCCACCAGGGTTACCGGTTAGTAGATTGTATCCAATACCAACGTATGCAAGAGGGGTACCCGTCGTGTTTACTGTTACAAATTTTAAACAGTAAACATTTTTTTACTTTTGTTAATACAGTAGACAACACATTTCAAACAAACGTTCTTCGGCTTCAAGAACATAATTCATAATCAATGAAGAATGATAGGGTCTGAAGTTAAACTTCTCTTCTCAAGTTCATTTTTATGTATTACAATTTCCGTCTACCTGTGGTTCAAATTTGGTCAATCAAACTTAACCATTTCTAGTTATCAGAATATAACCGTGCTTATATGAGTTCCAGATCGAGATTACTTGTTCAAAAGATAAAACATTGTCAAAACAAGAAGAAGACAACTTTCAATAATTGTGTTAAATCTCCGAGTAAAGACTAGCTATATTTAGCACTGCACTATCAAATGTTTCACATATGTTTTGTTAAACACAGTCAAATAAGTTTGCTATCACACGTATGAATCTTGATAGATCTAAAATTACCGTAACATTGTATTCATACTTGTCTGAACAAAGCAGTAATACAGGCAAAGTTAGCCAGACTAGGTCGGGAATTGGTTGTTGTTAGTATTTATTACGATAGTTATCTTAAAGTCAGCATCATCTCCACGCAAAGTCTTGTTCGAAATGTATTCCTTTGTGAGTATAACCTTAAACATAAACGAAGGTTTGAACATGGTTATAAAACATGATGCAACCTTACTTCACAGTCCATTTTATTGCTTGCAGTTTACCTTATTTGTGTGAAACAAATATTGGATCGTACCGTTATGAGACATCGCTGTAGTTAATGCTATTGTAGCCGTGGTAACCGGCACAGAGGTCTGAGTAGGTAAAGGAGACGTTGATGAGTAACTTTGCACAGGTTTAGATGTAACAATGATTTTGGTCGAAGAAGAAATCGAAGGGAGTGTCGAAGAAGATGTTGGCATGTTTGTTGTATGCTTTAACGTGGTAGATGTTGTCGTTGTGGTCGCTACTGTTGGTTTTGGTGTGGTAGTTGTAGGCATGCGTGCAGTTGATGGTAAGGTTGTTGTTGGTACTGAAATAGATGTTGTTGTCTCTACTGTTGGTTTAGGTGTAGAAGTTGAAGGCATGTGTGTAGTTGAGGGTGTAGTTGTTGTTGGCACCATGTGCGTCGTTGTGACCGTAGATAGTTTTGGTACTAACGTAGTAGATAGTGTTGTAGTAGTCGATGATATTGGCTTTTGTGTTGATGTAATTGTTTTAGTACTTGTAGATGTCGCACCTGTTGTAGATGGCGGCGCTGTTGTTGTAGCAGGTACTGATAAAGATGTGAAAATAATCTTTTAAGAAAAAATACAGTTACGATACACCAATCAAAAACGTGTAAAAGCACATAAAAACAAAGACTTGGTTTAATAATTGTGCACAGTTAACTCGACCATAGGACAGTTATTATAATTCCTCCCTTTTGCAAAAGAAATCAAAAGATAAAAGTACTAATAAGGTTTAAAACAATAATATATATGCAGTGCATAATTAAGCTCTGCATTAAAAATTGTCTGATTGACATTTCACAAACAACATTCGTGGTCTTCTCGTTCTAAACCACTGATGAAATATTTTACTCGTATTTAAAGATAAAGAATTATAGTTATATTTGTACAGTATAAGTTATATTCAACAATACAATATTTCAACTCAGCATTTCTGTTTGCATGTGCAAGGGAATATCTGACTTCTGCAGCTGAATATATCTGTGTGAGGTTAAGACTAATGCTATTGAATGTTTTCCACAAATTTTGACACTGTTCTATTCTGTAACTTAGATGCTAGACTTAGATGAAACCGGTGAAAGCAATCGGATAATTCAAAAATAAAAGAAACTGTTCTCTGTTTTATCGACGGTGAAAATCTTTATCATACAATGTTTTTCTCAAAATTGACCTTAGCTGTTTGTTTGTTTATTTGGAATTTAACGTCGCTTTAACAGTATTTCAGTCATATCGCGACGTCCAGCTCATTATAGGTGGATGAAGACCACGGGGAACCTCTGTACACTATTTCAGGAACAGAGTGCACCCGGGTAGAACCACCGATCTACCGCAAGCCAGCTGGAAGGTTTCCTCACTTGAAAAATCCGAAATACCCAGACCGGGATTCGAAACCACAGCGATGAGGGGCTAAGAGATTGCAAGTCAACGACTATAACCACTCGGCCAAGGAGGTCCCTGACCTTAGTTGTATAGTATCATATAATTCGTAATTCCGTGTAAGTCCATGTTCCTTAATTATCTATCACTGTAAGACACCCAATTTGGTTTCCAAACTACGTACATAGATCTTTACTTACTTGTATCAGTTGCTGGTGGATCCCCTGGACACATCTGAGTTTGTATCCCATTACCGATCTCCACATATCCTAACTAGATAAACGTAGAAATAGATAGTTATAGTAAAAGTCATACCAAACGTTATAGTTTTTTTAGTTTAAGACAGAGCACACATATGTGTAATTACGTCACATGAGTAAAACATTTAATACATAGCAATAATTTTGTTGATATCTCCGTGTCTAATCCATCAGTGTAACTCGCCAGTGAATAAATAAAATATCAGATACCACATTTGTAAAGTTGTAAAGTTGCAAGAACGAGTACATTTTACATGTACATGCAAAATTAATTTAGTACATCTTTCATATTAACTAAAAAAATGAAATGTTTAAAAAGAAACAATTTATTTAATGCACCAAGTGTTAAGAAGAAACACATTTCTTGTTAATAATTAAGTAATGGAACAACTGGAATCATGTCATTATGGTTCAAAGGAAAAAGTGAATTTACTTTGTGTTGATACTCAATTGCCTTGAATTGAGAGTTCAATCCTTTTATAGGAACAACGTTCTTGCAATCAAACTCATACAAATATCCCATTGGCGTCGCTGAACTGTCCGCAGATGGCAAAACCTGCTTTTCAACATTATAGTTGCAAAGGCAGTTGTAGTCAGCATGGATTTCAACAGAGCCTAGCACAAGTACCACAAGTATTGCATGTAAAGCGTTGACGTTTGGCATTGCTGAAAGGCTTGTAGTTATCTGAAATGGAATGTCACGAAACGTTGAGAATCGAGGTCAACGCTATTTTATCAGAAAACAGGTGTTGTTTCAATATAAGTCACTTTTAATTATAGACCATCAGAAACATCTAAATTAACAAAAGTGGCTTATCATTTATAAAAAGTTATAGTTATAATAATATAATGACTATAATGTTATAAAGGGTGGACTTTTTATCTTATATAAAAGATGCTCTGCTAACTCCTAAGAAAAAGTCGATTTTCAACAAAATAGCTTTAATGTAAACCGTTATAAGCTATGACGAAATAAGTCAACATTTGAACTGCGTGCTGTTTGTTTATATTACAACATATCACTTATCGAACATCGTTTCCTGTTTTGATTATATATGTAGTATTTCATAGACCAGTAATATCTTTTTCCAGTAGTTATCAATGGTAACATACCAGACTTCGATGAAAAGAATGCGGACACAGATCAGCCGCCAGTGACTCTAGTAGATGTCACATTTGACATTTTGATTGTTTTTGTAACCAATATAATTACACAACTGGTCTATGTTGTTTTGTTTAATCGTCAAAATTATATATGTTGGGAAATCTTAAAAGGATAATGCCGTTGGTTACTGTGAAAATACAGTGGTATCACGATTGTTACACAGACAAGTATCTATGCTTATTTACATGACTTAAGTATCACATTGATGATTTTGTAAGTATATAATTTGTAGTAAGTATATTTTGTAATATACATATGAATTTAGGAAAGGAAGCAATCAGTCCAAGCATTAATCTGTAGTATTTTACTTTCAACCCAAAGAAACTCAAACCATTTCACAAGTAAAGGATGAACTTTTTAACGACCGGTTATATCAGCGCCAACTTATACGCGTATATAAAGATTGAATCTCCAATGTCAACAAACGTAGACGACACCGGCCTGGTCCCTCATTTGTACGACAAAAAGTAATGTTAAATGTAACAAAGAGACGTGTTTCAATAAGTGCACTAACGCGAGTCTTAATCGCTAGTTTTAAGGTTGGGAGAACAGATAACAGCCATTGTTATCAATGGCGTGGCAACTACTAGACAGACCATACGAATGTGACTAAAATGGCATGTAAACCCAAATATAGTCTAAACCTTCAGCAAAGGTGGATGTACATGAAAAGGTCGATATAATAATATAAGGATGGTTCAGCTGATTACTATTAATCGTATGCCTGACGATAAAATTGCACTGTGTGTATCGTATTGGTCTGGAGTTTTATAAAAGATATACACTAAGTCATATCTAGAAGCCGTACAATTCATTAGATGATAAAGTTTTAACTCTACATAAATAGAAACGGAAGGCAATGTACATCGTACCTTGTGATAAATATGAACACGACTGACAAACGATAATATAATTTCAAATGACATACCAACTTTATTTCTAAATTGTTTAGTGGTGAATAATGTTAAAGTCTAGATGATATTTTAGTTACCATCATAATGAGAATATTGTATAAGATGTACTCACATCTATTAGATATGCTCTCCGTGGAATAAGAAGTATCACAACATCAGTGACTGAATGTTAGTTGAAGTAATCGTACGTTAAAAGATCAGTTGATCAAATGTGGTCTTATTGCAATATCACACCATATAGATAAGGACCATACGAGAGTTCCAACAGAGGTCATTTAATCGTAGTCAGCGTAGATAGAATAGAATATAGTATAGTATGTATGGGGTTATCTAAAAGTGTGTAACTGTATGCACTGTTGTTAATTTGACGCTTGTCCGCCCATATCCAAAACTATATAAGACCATGCTTTGCTTGTATGTGCAATTGTTATTCTTGATGTATACACTTGGTGGTGATGCTCTTTAATTGTTTTACTTAATTTAAAGGCTGATTCCACAAAGATTAGAAAAACAATATGCAAAGAGATTTTCAAAATATAATGGGTTATATTTTTTAGGATCTGATTCTGTTCCATTTCAGACAACACCATGCAAAAACAGGAGCTGAAGTTTGAGAAATCAAAGTTTAAACAATTTATATGAATTTGTGAGGCAAATATATTAATTATACTGCTTATGCTGCACTACAAAACATATTGAATACAGCGGCAAGTCCACCTGTGTGTGACCCTTTATAAGACTTTCAGGCAAACATATATAAATTGATTGTACAATGTAATAATTTCACAAGTCATTTGCTTCGTTAGAAGACTCTCAGGCAAAATTATATAAATAAATTGAATGATTGAATATTTTTACTATTCCTGTATTTAGACTTGTAAAATAAAAAGAGAACATACACGAACTTGTTCATTCAACGTTTTTGTAAAATAATTACGTTGTAAAACATCAACTTGTTTTAACATAGAATTATAATTCCTAAATTCATCTCTATTGACATTAACTTTCTATATTTTTCATGTTTGTTTTAGCTCGTTTATTCTTTTAAATACATGTTGACAACTGTGCAAAAGTGTATATGTTTTATACGATACACTATGTACACATCGGAATAAAAAATTGGTCTGGTTTTTGTTTAAATTAAGTGAGTTGCGGTTGCATGCGCTATGGTTAAAATACACTGAGATTCTGCCAAACAGAAGATACGACTGTCCAAACTGAAGCCTTCCGAAAAGTTGTTGTTGTTAACGGCGAATATACACCATGTAAGGTAAGTATATTCGACATCATTTTCGGAAATTAACATTTGATTCACTATAACCAATTTATTCTATATGTTCTAGCTATTGTTTGGTAGATGAATTTTCAGTTCTGACTAGGCTCTATTGTTTGAGAGTTGCCATGATGAGTTATTTCCGTACGACAGTGTCGTCGTTAACAATACTTAATTCTCTTTGCATATTGTTTTTCCAGTCAACCGGAGAATGTCGATTTGTTACATGTATGTACAAAAAGTAACTGCAGTTCAGTTCACTGCAATTAAACAAACTCGAATTAAATCGTTTGAATTCACTATGAGAATAATAGTTACAGTGGAGACGCTGATCAGATGACAAGATCTGATTACAAATGATATGTTAACTATCAGGTCATACACACAAGTTATACTTTAACCAAAATCGAGAAACACTGAACCAGGACCTAAATACTTCAATTGTTATCCCAGTTTGCATTTCAGCGAATATTATTGTGCGATATAGTTTAGATCAAGGCAAAGAAAAACCTATATAAGTTTGTAACTGTGCGTAGAATTGCCAACCAATGCTTTGTATCTAAGTGCTTATTTACCACGTGCACATAACTAAATTCTAAATGCGATTCAGGTCTTGTCTATTCTTCTTTAGAGGCTTTTTTTTATCAAAACATAATGTATAATTGCAATTGTTTGAAATAAACATAGATATTATTTTCGACTAATGATAGACATGAAAATTTGTTTTTGAGAAGGCGTTCATATTGAAAACGCTTTGTTAACTACAACATTGTCTACGAGTTCAAACAGTTGATAGCAAGAAACATAGGCAGCTAGACAGGCAAAGGTCCGGTAGTGAGTGTGCTAAAACTGGCCTGTTAGAATAGGATTGTCTTATCTCTATATCTCTATAATTTTGGTGAAATAAAATCAGAACATACGATCAACAACTTAAAAACGCACCACAATTTGAATTGCAATATTTCGGTTAAAACACGTTAAAGGTAAAAGGAAACAATAAATGTCATCTTTGTACTAGGTAACTTAACTATTCCTACAGTTTTAACTCACAATTTCACAGCAGTATAGTCATTTACTCGGCTCTGTACATTTTATCATTTTTTGCATGTGCTGAACAAGAAATCGGGTAATGGTCTTATTTCAAAATGATACATTTTGTCAGTAGAAATTTGATTAGAGAAGCATCATTTCCACTAAGACTTGCACGACTAATAGCATGTCACGACTATCCGAAAAATCCCTTTCTCAGGCTATTGGAATTGGAGCAGTGGCACGAACTTTCAATTGTCACCATTCAACAGTTGTAAGGTTGCACGTATGTTATATAGATGCAAACTGGGAGCGTGAGTGACCGACCTAGATCAGGTCAACCCCTTGTTACAACCAGGAGACAGAATGCCACTATGCGGATGTTACACAGAAGCTACCACTTCCGGTCATCACCTACAACAGATGGACGAATTCGCATTTATCGGTCACGCGGTGAACGTTTTTCTTACTCGTGCGTGTTTAAACACAACAGATGGGGTGGAGGTAGCGCACACGCATGGGACGGGAAAACTCAGTTCAATAGGACTTTGCTGGTTGTGTTTCAAAAAATTGTAATGCGAAGTCATACATTAATGATGTTCTACGTTCTGTTTTTTCTTCCGTTTGTACGCCATCTTTATCCTCGTGGCGGATGTTTACCTTTAACAAGATAATGCCCCAGTGCATCGTTTTTGACGTACCACATATTTTCTGCAACGGAATAACATCGATTGCTTGGACTGACCGTTGCCCTACCCAGACAGGGCTCCAATTAACATGTCTGGTATGTGCTTGGTCGTCGCGTGAGAGTTCGTACTCCACCTACTACAGATCCTCAACTTCGCCGTGCCCTCGTAGAATAATGGCAAACTAGCCCTCAGCATCGCTCGTGAATGGGTCATACACACGCTATTAACTTTTGTAAACACATTGTTTCAACCTAGTCTCTTTGTAAGTGTCGTAGAATATTTAAATTGTTTTCTATTAAAGTGAAATTCCAACAGATGATTTCTATGAAACAGATTTGTTTTTAGTGTCATATTTCATGAAAATATTTTATCATATTCAATGTTAAATCAACAAAATATGACTGGTGCGTTTTCAGAATTGTTAAGTGAGTGTTTTTTTTTCAGATGCTTGTCGTGTGTTTTTTTTTTTTTAAGTTTTGTCACGTCTAACATTTCGGATTATATTGTTCTTTTCGGGCCTTTCACAGAGACATGATTCATAAAGTGTACACGTGAAGATACACCTACTGTACATTCCACAAGCTATCTCGATAACAACATTGGTCAGTTCGCCTGCTAGAATGGTTTATGGTCCGATTTGAATCCACAGAGCTAAAGGTTCAAGTGTTTCAAGTAAAGGACTCTCATCACTGAATCTCTTATTTCGCGTTTTGTAATTATCTCATTATTGCCCTAAACCATATGTTAAAATCAACACATTGATTTGTTTTGAAGATATAATGAACAAATTAACCAATAAACTTATTTCTTAAAAAATGATATTGCAAAATAGTGTAATAAACTATCAAAATACTTCTAGAATTTAAACGTCATACATTTTAACCGAAAGAGTGATAAAAACCCTCAATGGTGCGTGTGTTTGCAATAACAGTTTTTTCAGCGGCGAAATTGATATGGTGTCCATCTTGTGTCCTGGAGGATGCTGGCGTTAGCCTCGATGAAGAGTTTCGTGACCTTCGGCAGACCTCAAATTCTAGATCTGCCCAGTAATAAGGCCTCCAAATTGTTTCTTTAATTCGTAAGATTTAAAACTAACAAAACAAATAATACATAAGTTTAATTAACAGAGGTAAATGGATCTAATTTATATTTGCGTATATAAGTGTTTCGAGAGTTAACACATTACTTTTCGATGAGTATAATGTTTCTATACCTTAGTATGAATTATAGATATACTCATATTTTATCAGATTACTCGAACATGTTGTATATCTGTTTTAAAAACGTGGCGACGATCACCATGTATATTATCATGTCATCAAATGTCTATGCGACTGAGCAATTTATAGACTAATCACAATCTTACAGTTGCCTGCATTTGGATTTGCCTATCGTAGTAAAGAATAATAAATAACCTGAAAATCGGTCAACATTATATAACAAAATGGAATGTCTTATTCTGTGTGGTTTGATCTGCGTCCTAACTGTCAACAATAATTATTTACATTACGCATTCTTACTTATTAGAAATAGTATTCTCAATGCCTGCTTTCTCTTACTCGCTGTCTTGTTTCTTTCTATCTACTTCATTCGTTTGTAGTTTTACTGATTTTACTGTTTCTTCAAATAACAGTCATTGTGTCTCTATACAAATGTTGTTTACATTTGTATACTATGCTATTCCAATGTGTTAACAGTGACGTCAATCGCATGGACTAAAGTTGAAAAAAAACATTTATATTTGTTTAGAGTTGCACGTAGTTTCGAAAAGTGTTAATGTGTTCATATTTCACTGGGTTAAAAATGTCTTCCTAACGATGCTTTTAGTAAAATGTATGTACGTAGAATATTTTAAACTTTTAACGTGATAAAACGTTGGATGTATTCAATTAGGGTGCATACTGAACTGTGATATCATGTTCATTTGTTTTGTTTGTTTAGTTTGAAATTGAGTTCGCTTTAACAGTATTCAAATGTCAATACTAGTAGAAGAGTATGGTCCAGGTCTGTGAAAATAGTAATGGTCATAATAATAACATGCGTATAATAGTATATAAATCTCTATGAAGCCGATAAATCAACTGCACAAGTCATCTGTGGTTATCCTTTAAGCATATCAATTGAAACTTCGTTGATTTCATTTACATAGAAAACTTTCCAAACACAATGACGTATGCTGATTGCAAAGCGAAGCAAGGTAGGCGAATTGTGACGGACTTCGTTTTTTGCTGACAGATACATAAAACAATTTAAGTTAAGTTTCTTGAAGACAATCGAAGAATGTTATAAATATAAAAACGAAACGGTAAGAGGTATAGAATATTTTTTTTATTATCATCATCCTACAATGCCCGGCATTGAACCAGTCGGCCGTTCGCGATAATGACAAAAATAAAGTCTATGGTCTTTTGAGCCACCGTCATCATAGGGATGCGACCCACTAGAGTCGTCTCCATTGAAGCTGTCTTCATCATCCCATCGCACCATAATATCATGAAGGTCCATATTAAACACCGTTGGACAAAACTTCCCATAGCGCATCAAGACAAATGGCTTCTCCCGTGGCAGGAACATTGGCTTCGTAGGTGGCGCATCGTTCCTTGTTAAACAGACAAAGCTAACATATCAGGAAAGAGACAAGTAACATATACATTATGTATATATTCTTCACTGATTTATGTGTAGGCCTAGTAACGAAACAAATTATATTTACAGAAATATCGCTGTCAAATCGCTTAACGTGTGTTTGTAACTCATTCACTGGAATTGGATCATGAACGCAACCATGATGCTGGATAGCTTGCTATTATAATAGATACTCTTATTATGTAGCTTCAAACGTCAAACTGACAAGTACTCGTCGCAGACGCTCAAACCTGAGACCAATGGTTTGGTAAGCTAGATTCATGTATTTGTCATTTATCGTATATACCATTTACACTTCCTTTTTATCTATGAAAACATGCTGTCAAATAATATGAAATAATTGTGATATTTACTTGATGATGGATAAAGAAATGTGCTAACATTCAGAATAAAGACGCATTGCTATTAAACAGAAGAGATTATTTAAAATTTGGTGTACTGTTAACAATAGGACAAAGCCATTGAACCAATGACCGCCTAAATCCATCCGTTTTAACACACTGAAGATTTTTTCAGATAGACCGATAGATAAGTAAATAGATACCACAAAATCCTTACACTTTATAGATTATGCGAGAGAGAAATGGTTTTAAACTATTTTCGTCTTGTTTGTGATGGAAAAAAACCTCAATCTGCGTGACTGGAACGCTGATCAGCAACTTATAGCAGAACGCCTGGATGTCTACGAAGGTAGCACATATTTAACTATGAAGTTGATCTACATCTGAGGACGTTACCTGCAACAGTAGTATATTTTCGTGTTTTTGTCATATGTGCCATCAGGCAGGACACCGCCTGCTTCATTGTTGTTGCTGATATCTTGGTCGTCCCAGTATATGTACCCAGAAGAGAAACCTGTATGATACGGTGCATTTACATTATATTTATTAAAGTATGTAAAATGTCGTATTATTCAACCTGTAAGGAAACGTTTAAAATGTCTTCGAACAGTATCTAAACTTCATCTTTTTACTACATATTCCTGCTTTGATGTTTATAGAATACAACACATATGGAAGCACTACATACACGTTTAACTTTCGTTCCAGAAATAGAAATAAAACTTTTAGAATATTTCTATATCCGTACAAGAGGTAATACAATTATGCTACTGTAGATGCAGTGTGACATATATATTTACGACATTCAGCAACATATGTTAGTTAGCTTTGTGCAGATTTTGCAGTGCCGTAAATATCACGGTCGTGCATATAATATGCAAATGTATATGACGTCATAAAAACATGTTACATAAACATAAAATGAAACTGGTTGATAAACACGCTCAATGGCCTAAAGAGGTCCCATCTGTTGACGTTGCATATTACGTCATTGTCGTATGGGCGTTGTTATGAAGTTGCGTTCTAATTTCCGCTTTAAACGGCAAACACAAATATACGGGGGACGTTTTGTCTAGTGTGTATAGTTGTACAAGTTTCTTAGAATTCTTATAATTTGATAAATAGGATTTTTCATTCGTGTTTATTCAATATCACTGTTATAAAACTCGTTGACTAAATTCATATGGCAAACGCCGAGGCTCGTGTCATACGTTTTTGTCAACTCGTTTCATAAATATGACATTGAATTATAATATACTCTATGTATCTACTCATTTTGCTTATTCATATTTACATTATGACAAAATTGGTTTTGGCATCATGTGAAGTTTTAGTTTAGGCACATTTAGGCATTCTATCAATATTCCTATTGATGTCAGTGTATTAACTTACCAAGAGGGCATTCCCCAAGCTTAAGAATGCAATATGTACCACTTGGCCAGGCTCTATCATATCTTGAATCAATAGATGCCTCGGTTTTCATGCAAAACTGGGTTCTCAAGTTGTTTGAACTAAAACTACCTGTAAAATGTGGATGATCAATCATAAAAAAGACTTTGAAAAACACATAGCGGAGGAATCAACACATTTGAGTCTGACTACGCTTTTCTGCAATGTACAATCAGCCATTACGATGGGCCTTCTCACTATATTAGTCAATATTGAATATGACATGCCTAGGGTGATACAAGATTTAATTAAACAAGTTAGGTAAATGACTATAATGGAATGATACAGGCAAAACATCTAAGCACACAATGTGTGCTATTGAAGGAGACACCTTTTTTATTTCTTTTTTTATAACATAGCTCTTGTGGCCATGCCATACATTAAAGCACAATCATTGCAACAAAACCAAGGCATTGCATTGTTTAGGAAAATAATTATTTCAATAAAACTTCATGAACGGGCGACGGACGAAGGGTGACCACTGTATACAGGTGAGCTATGGTTATTTAACAGAGTTGCCGGCATATAGGAATGCTTGAAATTAACTTTACTAGCTTAAGTGTTTAAAGGGTACAGTCTATAGGACCGTGCAATTGTCGTAAATATATGTTGATCAACGAAATATGTAATTACACCTGACCATGACATTTGTATGACAATTACTGTATAAACAAACTTTGAATAAAACACCAAATGTCACTGTGCAATACATCATTGAAATCACATTTGTTATGGTTAATAATTAATCAGAACTAATATAGAATACCATATATTTATTTGAATAATGAAATTCGTAGTTGAAATTTAAGTGTTACTATTGCATTTAATTATGTAAGTTGATAATATAAAAATGTAAATACTTAAAACACGGGCTATAATAAATTGAATAAAGTGTGTCGCCATGCAGGAAAAAACCTTTGGAGAATAACCGCTTCCGTGTCCTTTTAGCGAACTGAGTACTGATGTTGACAAATATTTTAACATTAAATTATGAACACATAACTCTAACATGCTTTCCTAAAAAGTTCAAATCAATGTATTAACTGTTCTAGAATAACACATTATCTGTAGCGTATTGAGTATTCCAGATTTAAGTATTATCATAATAGTTATACTCTCTAATACCATGCCAAGTTGTGATATTTTACAATCCATCATTCAATCTTTATTTGGCAATATCGACATACATGTAAATTATGTCTTTCTCCAATTACATAGTTAATCTAAATATGGCTCAGACATATTCGTTTAACAATATATACATTTATACAAAGTAACATACATAAACATAAAAACAAATAAGCAATTTGTAGGAAAAATCCTTTCGAGAAACTGTGATATTTTACCGAATAATTACCATATTGTCGTGTTTGGTATCACTTCCCTTTGTGCATTATGTACATATTTGTGTTACACCATGCTGCATGTACCATTCCAGGGAAGGATTAAAGTTTTGTTCTGTTCTGCACATTGTCAGTCAACAGCTCAAACTATGTCTTACCAGAGAGATACTGGTCCACTCCTTCAGTGTAATAGTTGTGAGAACTTGAATCTTCTGTGTCGTATTTACGGTATCCAACTTTCCATGACACCTTGCTGGCAGGACATGTTGATGCCGCCTGCATGAGTCCATATTGTCCATACGGCCACGTCATTGGTACCAGTATTGGCATGTCTGTTATAAAAAGATTTTTCACAAACAAACGTATGACGCAAATAATCAAGTCATGTTCGTGAACAGTAATCTGCGTTTGATATAATTAAACAGAACACCGTTTTGCTAACCCCTTAGCCTGCTGAAAAAATGCCGTCTGCTTAAAACTGTCGTCTGTCCAGATTTTAAAATTCACCAGAATAACCCAACATTTGGAGAAACAATTGGCCGAGTGTCAAACAGCTTGGATCCAAAATTCGATCACGTCGCACTTAGCAGGCTAAAGGTTAATTTCTTATATAATAGATTGTATCCTAGGAGGAAAGCTCCGAACTACAAGCCTCAATTGGTGATAAACCGGGTGATTTTAAGTCAAAAACCTACACTGCTGAGCTACCGAGGTCTGATATTAGTGTTGAATAAGAATGATTGCAGAACTTTGTCTTTCATATAGTAACTGTTTCACAATATAATATATACATGTAGAGTATTCATAATAAAGATATTTAGTAATGCATCAACTTTAAAACTGTTAAAACCATTTAAAACAGAAAAAGGTATTTAATTAACAATAGTCTTTGTCATAATAATTGAAAATTGGCCAAAGCCTTTGTAACTACATGTGTAAAACGTAACGACTTCAATATATTCAAATATAATTGCGGCGAACACGAACTCTTATAAAGTAATAGGAAAACATTTTGAATATATAACATTTCGTTAAATAATTATAAATTAAGGCGAGAAATGTTTAAGGCGCTTGAAATATCATTTTGAGCTACCACATTCACTAACTATTTGACACCTACCTTTCAGAGGTTTAAGACCTTGTATATCTGCCTTAGTTGTTCTGTATGCTACATATTGTTCCAGAGCATTATCCATATTATACATCAACTGTAGAAGAACGGACTCATTCATGCCACCAGGACATACGTCTGTGAACATCTCCCCATCTATGACCTTGACAAGTTTTTGAAAAACCAACGACATAGTTACATACTTTGTTGCAGCAAAAAACATAGTACGTCTGGTTTAAATCTAACTGTTGTGATTAAGAAGTAAAAGGCGCGTGCAATATTTATCATAGTAAAGAAATTGTGATATAACAATCCAAATATTCAGAATGTACCTAAGTTTTATATAGAATAGGATTATTTATCTAAAGCTGAAACAAACGATTAAAGCTGTGTATCGTTGTTATAACGTTACTAGATGACAAAATAGTATACACCAGCTTAAACAGTTGGATCATCAAACTTACAACTGTACCGCATTGATAACAGTTAAGGCACATTAACGACATTTTAAGGTTTCAAAAGCTGTTCATTTAACTAACTGGCCTACAATTTTCGGAACTCTAAACTTAACTCCATCGACACAAACCTTTCAACCTGGCATCGTCTTAAACAAAGACCTTTAATTTCATTGGTAATATATTGCATGTTTATCAATTTCAAATATTAGCTTTATAATCTATATTATGACGATCTGCTTTTATGCTTTTGTTGGATCATTTGTCGTGTTATGTTATGTTCATATAAACGTATATGTATACTAAACGTCAATGAACATGAAATAACTCAATACATTGGCCGTTGTGGGGTTGTGGGTTCGAATATAGGCTCAACAAATACTGTTTTTCAGGTAAAATGGCTATTCGGCTAGCTGTTGGAAAGTCGGTGGTTCTATCCGAGAAATAATTGGGCTTCCTCTACTAGGAAACACTCGTAAAGGTACTCGTAGTCGTGTAGTGAATATGGATACGAGGGCGCAGTGGCATAGTGGATATTGTGTCCGCCTAGCATTCAGGGAATTACGGGTTCGAGCCCCGAAGAGGGCCTTTCTCGTGACCATTAGTTGACACCGAATACTTCTTCTAACCAGGAAACGGACTAAAAAGTGTTCCTACAAGCCAAATTCTTTCAACACAATCGAGCTAAAACAAATATATTTAAAGTAAAGGTTCCATATTCCATTTTCAGTGAGGGCGAAACTTAAAACCTAAATACACAAATACACAAAATTAAACAGAAGTATGACTTGTTTATCTTTTAGAGAGACAATATGTTATTTGCACGATAAATAGTTGTAGTAAGTGCTTATAGTTTTAGACGAATGTTACTTTAAAATATAGAATTACATGTATTGTATAATCTTACATCGTTCCAGAATTGCTTATCCAAAGCCCTTGATAGTGTAGATAGCGACATTTCCACTGGAACAGGTGACGCCATGGTACCAATTGTGTGTTTCAGGATAGGAAGACCAAACTGTTCCAGATTCAAACTAGCTAGTTGTGTAGAGTTTATGCCAACAGATGTTCCATACCCATCAAATGGTCCACTAGGGTAGGTGATATTTTCTGCTGCCTGTTGTGTTACAAATGGCAATACACGTACATGTATACATGTATGTAGAATAAAAACACTCATTTTTGTTTCAAGTCTTAAAATGTAAGTCCCATAATTTCTTCTTTCTAGCTTGACAATATTTCTCTTAGTACAATGTAATCTACGTAAAATAATATTTTTCTTATGATTATGCTCTCTCTCTCTCTCTCTCTCTCTCTCTCTCTCTCTCTCTCAAACAGAATTGATTAACTTAATGTATACTTTCAATCAAGTTCCTCTGTGTTCAAACATTGTCAGTGACCACATATCATAATACTTACGTACTTCGAATTTTGACTACCTTTGCACATAATTTGGCTCATTCAGATGAGATAATTGAAAGATAACACAGAAAAAGAAATTTTTTGAGTTTTGGCAGACGAACACTTGTCAAGCAGACGAAAGTTTTTGGCAATAGACCTTTAAATTCATACCGAATTTCTGCTAAACAAACATGAGGAAAACATTAAAAGAAATACCGAAAAGCGTTAACGACTATTATAGTTACCTATGATTAAACATAAGTTTTAGTCTAATGCAACTTTTTGTAACAAGCGTTTTGATTGGGAAATCGGTCTAAATTTGCGGCATATAAACCACCGATATACTGTCGGAAAGCCTAATCAATATTCAGAACGTCATAATG
>JAULCC010628553.1:0-17244 GCA_032358795.1 Nuttallia obscurata | reverse complement strand
CATCTAGTGACTTTGTGAACAATATCTTACAATATGACATTATATGTTTAAGTGAAACGTGGACTAGCAATACCTCATGCATTGGTCTTTCCTAATCATTCTTTCCAGCGTTACCACCATAGGCGAGCAAAGCGCCCAAGCGGAGGCATGATTATCTACACAAGAGACACTATCAGAAAAGGTATCAAATTAGTAAGAAATAATATAGATAGTATAGTTTTTGCTTAAGTTAGAAAAACCACTTTTTTTCAAATTGACAGTGATATATATATTGGAGTAACATACATGTACGTTACACTAGAAAATTCATCACTTTTTATGATGAAGATATTTTTAGCACAATCGACTCCGATATCAATATGTATAGCTTACTAGGTCGGGTGTTCTTTACTGGAGATATGAACAGTTGGGTAGGCAGAAAATGTGATTTCATCGAGAATGATAGAAGCTTACAAAATGATGATTTAACTGTTGTGGATACCCCTTTGCCACGAGCTACGCGTGACTTCACATTTAACAGTTTTGGTGATTATTTGCTTGACTTATGTAAGGCTACAAATATAATATACTTATTGTAAACGGCAGGTTACATGGCGATTGTTGGCAGATTATATGTATGACACACAATTCGACAAAGCGCAGTAGACTATCTGTTAACTGCTGAAGAGAATTTTAAGTATATCTATCAGTTTGCTGTTTGCGATTTTAACGAATCTTTCAAGCATGCACCCCTGGAATTTTACATTAGTTAAACAAATGCAGAACACAAAAATGCAAATTTAAAAATGTCTCACAAGTGGAATACTGCACATGGGGGCCGGTTTTTAAATGACATTTCTCGTGATATACATTCTTTAGAGGGAAGTTTACACATTGAAATCAATAGTAACTGTGATCCTGACAAGATAGTTAATCTTTTTACAATTTTTTAACCTCTAGAGGTAACAAGTACTCTGAGAAAAAAGTACAAATACCAACTTTACCACTATTTCAGTGTACGGACAGAAATAAGCAGAAGTGGTTCAATACGAAGTGTACAATTCGACATGAAAACTACGAACGGGCTGTATACGAATACAATCTAAACAAAACATATATGACTCGGCGATTATTATTAGAATCAAAGAAAGATTAAAATATCACTGTAGAAAATGTAAAAAGAACTATAATGGAGAATAAGCGAAACAAATGAGGTCGATAAGGCATAAGTCAACCAGGGAATTTTGGCGCATTTTTAAATGCAAGTCACGTAACTCGAACGGCGAAACTATCAATAAGGGCTAATTTTATGACCATTTCAAAATTCTTTCCTCAAATACCACGGACAACACTGACTTTGAAAAGTGACCACTTCCTAGAAAACTTCGATAACTCTCACAATTTTACAGAAACACATACCCTGAACTGGATTTGCCAATAACAGTGGATGGAATAGTTAGGGCTACTAAAACGTTAGGATATAAAAATCATGTTCGCTAGATAATGTTATTTATGAATATTTTAAAGAAAGCGTATCTATAACAGGAAGGGCTTTAGAATTACTCTTTAGTTATATACTAGAATCCCGAAGTTTTCCACGTAGTTTGGTAACATGCATGATCATTCCTTTGTATAAAAAGGGAGACCCGTCATGCACAAACAATAACAGAGGTATCACAGTAGTGAGTTGTTTTGCAAAACTATTTCCTACTGTATTGAATGAAAGATTGAAAAATGGTCGGTTGAAAATAAAATTTTAACGGACGCCCATTTCGGTTTTAGTACAGTCGACGCAGTTTTTATTTTGAATGCGTTAATAGAAAACAAACTAAATGACAACCAAAAGTTATATTGTTGTTTCGTCGATTACACGAAAGCGTTCGATTTTATCAACCGTACACATCTTTGGGTTATGCTCATCAAAGCAGGAATAAATGGGAAAGTATTGTCGGTAATGAAGTCCCTATATAATGATGTTAAAGTATGCGTTAACACCTGAATACGATATCTGATTTCTTCGAGTCTGGTCTTGGATTATTGCAGAGGGAGATAACTTGCAGGTTTGACACTCGACAAACTATCTATATATTTACTACATTTTGCGGATGATGCGGTTATATTTTCAGAAAAGGCGGAATGATTACAAGCATAGTTAACTTACACCTTTATTGCAATAAATGGAACCTTATTTTCAATGTAGATAAAACTAAAATAGTAATATCTAAAAAAGTGGAAGAATAGAAAATAATTGTATGTGGAATTATAATGGTTATTGAAATATTAAGTAATTTTGACTTTCTTTATGTTGTGTTGTCAAAAGGAGGCTCATTTATAGAAGCAACTAACACATTCGTCGCTAAAGCTCTTCGATCTATGAATTCCATTTTTGCGATAACAAAAAAATTAGATGTGCCTAGAAATATTATGTTGAATCATTTTTATTCTTTTGTATCTTCAGTGCTTAATTATGCTTGTGAAGTGTGGGGTTTGCAAAAACTGAAAATATAGAAAAAATACACCGTAAATTTACTTAACGGTTACTGAAAGTAAAAATGTCTGCAGATACATATGCATTATATTCGGAAACCGGAAGATACCCATTGTAGATAAGAAATAACTATAAAATATTTTTTAAACTTTTTAAAAACAAAAGTCAAAATTGCATAATGTATACAACTGTTACAAAGCAGCGTTTAGATGTTGATAGGATTAGCAACGTTGTTACTTGGACAGGACGAGTATGTGATTTATTACAACATATGGGTTTTTATTATGTTTGGTTATTCCCACAATTTGTAAATATCAACCATTTTAGTAAAAACCTAAAGCAACGATTAATGGATGTATTTATATCAAATTGGAGAGCGGGTTTGTTACATTCCTCATCAATGAGTTTATATCGTGAACTCAAAGTATCATTTGAACGTGCCAGTTACTTGAACCTTACGTATAGTCAACACAGAGTAATTTTGTCAAAGTTACAATTATCATCTCTCAAATTGCTTATAGAATCAGGTCGACATAGAAACATCCCAACAAATGAAAGAAACTAGTAACACGAATGACATCGAAGACGCATATCACCTTTGTTCGAATTTGCCGAATGCATACAGATTTGCGTAAAAAAATTATACCCAGATATTATAGATCACGCCCAAACATGTTAAATTTCACACAGCTTTTAGCAAAAGATGATGGTGTAACGTTGACAAATATAGCCAAATTTTGCCTAAATGCTTTTAAATTAAGAGATTTACACCAATAAGTATAAACTAAATAACAAAATAAGCATTAGAAATGTTTGTATGATTTTTTCTTTTTTATGTTCTGTCATTAAGTATGGACAAAATATAAGAAAATACCTGTAGTTGATGTAAATATTCTCACAAATAGTTTAATATGTACTTGTGATATTTTCATGTGATATACTATTTTATGATACAACTACCTTTTTTGTGGCAAGCAATTGTATTTGTATATTCAAAAGCGATGGGCTGTATGCCTAAGCTAATTAATAAAAGAATTTATATTATGTTTATGTATTGTTATCATATCAGCGTTATTGTAACAAAGTCTGTCCTTTCTGTATATATTTAAATATAATAATAAGCTTGGATCAACACTGAAATCGAAGTAAACTGCTTATACAAGTATGGAAAATATTTCATAATTCAAAATCGTAAACTTTTCGCATACGGGGAGACATGATAGTAAAATTAACTATGAATAAACCTTTATGTAGAGCTCTATAAAAATAATCTATCTACAAGGGTGACACAGGATTGGGTCAAACCGACGCCGACTAAACCTTTATGTAGAGCTCTATAAAAAATAATCTTCCAACAAGAGTGACACAGGGCTGTGTCTATGCGACGTAAGTAAATAAATCTTCCAACACGAGTGACACAAAATTGCAATCCGAGGTAAGTAAATACATCTGCATGTGTATATACAAGAGTAACACAGGACTGTGTCAATCCGACGTAAGTAAATACATCTTCCCACACAATCCGAGGTAAGTAATTACATCTACATGTGTACATACAAGAGTGACACAGGACTGTGTCAATCCGACGAAGAGTAACACAGGCTTGTGTCTATCCGACATAAGTTAATACATCTTTCCACACGAATGACACAAAATTACAATCCGAGGTATATAAATACATCTACATGTGTACATACAGGAGTAACACAGGATTGTGTCAATCCGACGTGAGTAAATACATCTTTCCACACAATCCGAGGTAAGTAAATACATCCTAATGTGTACATACAAGAGTGAATAGGACTGTGTCAATCCGACGAAGGTTAATACATCTTCCCACACGCGTGACACAGAATTGCGATCCGATGTAAGCAAATACATCTAAATGTGAACATACAATATTGACACAGGACTGTGTCAATCCGTCGTAGGTTAATACATCCTCCAACACGTTTGGCACAGAATTGCAATCCGAGGTAAGTAAATACATCTACATGTGTACATATCAGAGTGAAACAAGTCGGTGTCAATCCGACGCAGGTAAATACATCTACCCACACAATCTGAGGTTAGTAAGTACATCTTCCCACACAATCCGACGTAAGTAAATATATCTTCCCACACGAGTGACATAGAATTGCAATCTGAGGTAAGTAAATACATCTGCATGTGAACACACAATAGTGACACAGGACTGTGTCCATCCAACGTGACTAAATATATCTTCCCACACAATCCGAAGTAAGTAAATACATCTACATGTGTACATACAAGAGTGACACAGTACTGTGTCAGTCCGACGTAGGTAAATACATCTACCCACACGAGTGACACAGAATTGCAATCCAATGTAAGTAAATACATCTACATGTGTAAATATCAGAGTGACACAGGACTGTGTCAATCCGACGCAAGTAAATACATCTACCCACACAATCCGAGGTAAGTAAGTACATCTTCCCACACAATCCGAGGTAAGTTAATATATCTTCCCACACAAGTGACACAGAATTGCAAAATCCGTGGTAAGTAATTACATCTACATGTTTACATACAAGAGTAACGTAGGCGTGTGTTGGTCCGACGTAGGTAAAAATATCTACCCTCAAATGAAACACAGGAGTGTGGCATTTCGACGTTAGTCAAAAGATCTATCTTCGAGAGTGCTCAGATCTGTGTCGATCCGCCATAAGTTATAACATCTTGTTACAAGAGTGACACGGAATTGTGGCAATCTAACAAGAGTAAAAACATTAACCCCCCAATAGGGAACACATGACTCTGGCAATGTGGCGTAAGTTAAGACATTTACCCAAAAGAGGGTCACAGGATTGTGGCAATCCGACTAAATAAATTCATCAACTCACGAGAGTGACACAGGACTTTGTCAATCTGACGTTAGAAAAAACATCTAGCTACATTACTGACACAGGATTGTGGAAATCCGACGTTAGTTAAAGTATCTACACACAAGAGGGACACAAAATTGTCTCAATCCTACCGTAGTTAAAACATCTATCTAAAGAGTGATACGGGACTGTGTCAATCCGAAGTAAGAAATAACATCTTATTACATGGAAATGTGTCAATCTGAAGTAAATTAAACCATAAACCTACAATGAATGACACAGGATTGTGTCAATCCGACGTAAGAAATAATATATTTTTACAAGTGTTACTCACGACTAATTACATCTAAATGTGTACCTACAAGAGTGAAACATTATTGTGTCAATCCGACGTTAATAATAACATCGACTCAAAAGAGTGACACAGGATTGTGTCAAAGCTGAGGTTAGTAAAAGCATCTACCTACAAGAGGGACAAATAACTGTATTAATCCGACGTAGGTAATAACATCGACTCAAAAGAACACAGAGAGTCAATCCGACGTAAGAAATAACATTTTTTACAAAAGTTACACGAGATTGTGTCCATCTGAGGTTAATCATAACATCTACCCTCAAGAGTGACAAAGAATTGTAGCCATCCGACTTAAGTAATTAAATCTACACATAAGAGTGACATAGAAATGTGGCAATACGACCAATTATATGTACATGTCTACCTTCAAGAGTGACACAAGCTTGTTGCAAAAAGACGTAAAACATCTACATGTGTCCCTAAAAGAGTGAAACATAAATGTTGTAATACGTCGTTAGAAATTACATCTACATACGTACCTACAAGAGTTATACTGAGTTGTGACAATCGGACGTTAGTTATTACTTCTACATGTGTACCGACAAGAGTGACACAGAGTTTTTGCTATACGTGTGTACCTACACGAATCACACTTAGGCAAAACGATGTTAATAGTTACATCTACTTGTGTCACTACAAGATTGACACAGAATTGCGGCATTACGACGTTAGTAATTACATATTAATCATCTACCTACAAGAGTGACACAGGATTGTGGCATTCTGATGTAAGTAATTACATCTACCACAAAGGGACACAGGGTTGTGTCAACCCGACGTTAGTAAAAACATGAATTTCATTAAAAACAAAGAAATATTTAATGATTTAAAAGCTGTAGATAACTTTTGTCAATATTCTTCCTTTCAAATGTTTTTTTTTGCTTTCTTGGTTCGATCTTTTACAATTTGGCTGATTTGCTTTTAAAAATGACATAGATTCAACATTTGCAATAAGTGGTTCAATAGACTGAAAATTTGCAAAATAAGGCCCAATACAAATTTTGCAACAAGTGACTAAAATTATAAACTGTGCAAGAAGTGACAATAGGATCAATCTATGCAAAAAGTGACAGTAGAATCAACCTTTGCAATAAGTGACAACAGATTCAACCTTTGCAATAAGTGGCAATAGATTCAAACTTTGCAATAAGTGGCAATACATTCAACCTTAGCAATAAGTGGCAATAACCTATGTAATGAGTGACAATTGATTCAAACGTTTCTACATAATCGCAATGGATTTTAAAATTCAATAAGTGTCAATAGGATCACCCTTTGCAATAACTGGCCTACTTTTAACTTTTGCAATAGATTCAACCTTTGCAATAAGTGGCAACAGTTTCAATTTTTGCAATATGTGGCAACAGATTAATACATTTGCAATCAATGTCAAACGACTCAAACCTTGCATTAAGAGGTAATAGATTCAACCATTGCAATAAAAGGCAATAGATCCAACCATTGCAACAACAGGCAATCTATTCAACGTTAGCAATAAATGGCAATATATTCACTCTTTGAAATAAGTTGCAAAATGTACAAACGCTGCGATATGTAGCAATAGATGCAAACTTTGCAAAAAGTGGCAATATATTCAATGCACTATATGGCAAAAGACATAACCTTTGCGATAAGAGGCGATGGACTTTTGTTTTGATAGGTGGTAAGAGAGTCAACCTTTGCAAAAAGTTGTCACTAGCTAAACCATATAAAAAGTCACCAGCTAAATTATATAAAACGGTCACCAGTTATTACATATCAAGAAGGAAGCAGTGATACTATATAAAGCAATCACCAGATATTCAATATCAAAGAGTCATCAGTTAAACCATATAAAAGAGCCATAAATAAAATTGTATAAAAGATTCATCCATTACACCACAAGAGTCACCATTTATTCCATTTAAAACAGTCATGAGCAAAACCAAATCAAACAGTCACCAGTAATACCACATATAACCGGCAGCAGTTAAACCATATAAATCAGTTACCAGTAGTACCATATAAATCAGTTACCAGTAGTACCATATAAAACAGTTACCAGTAGTACCATATAAAACAGTTACCAGTAGTACCATATAAAACAGTTACCAGTAGTACCATATAAAACAGTTACCAGTAATACCATAAAACAGTTACCAGTAATACCATAAAAACAGTTACCAGTGGTAACAAATAAAACAGTAACCAATAATACCATAAAACAGTTACCAGTAGTACCATAAAAACAGTTACCAGTAGTAACATATAAAACAGTAACCAGTAGTACCATATAAAACAGTTACCAGTAGTACCATATAAAACAGTTACCAGTAATACCATAAAACAGTTACCGGTAATACCATAAAAACAGTTACCAGAAATACCATAAAAAAGTTACCAGTAATAGCATATTAAACAGATACCAGTAGTATCATATAAAGCAATTACCAGTAGTACCATATACAACAGTCAACAGTTATACCATTTAAAACAGTTACCATTAGTACCATATAAAACAGTTACCAGTAGTACCATATAAAACAGTCAACAGATATACCATAAATAACAGTTACCAGTTTTACCATATAAAACAGTTACCAGTAGTACCATATAAAACAGTTACCAATAGTACCATATAAAACAGTTACCAGTATAACCACGCCGCGGGAAGACCGTTTTCTCACAACGTAATCTCAACGCAATAGATTTGTTTTCTAGTCGAAAGGTAGGTTGTTTGCTGAGGAATGCTACTGGCACAAGAATTTGTGACAGGACGGTCAGAAATAGGCTGCGCGCCGCTGGATTGAAAGCGTGCCGTCCCTACGTCGGCATTCTGCTGACGTTGCGACACCGTGGAAGAAGACGTCAATGAACTGGAATCGCAGACAATGGCGCGACGTTCTGTTTTCGGACGAGGTTTAACGTGTCATTTGTTAAGACAGGGTACGAACTTGGAGGAAACGAGGGGAGAGGCTGGACCAAGATAATGTCATTGAACGTGACCGTAACGGGGTGGTAGCGTGATGGTTTGGGCGGGCATACATCATGATGGGAAGACCGATCTCGTCATAGTGCTTGGTAATCTCACTGCTCAAAGGTACTGTGACGAAAGCATCGAGCCTGTTGTTGTACCGTATTTGCAACAACGTAATGTTGGGATTTTCCAACATTATAATGCCCGTCCACACACTGCGAGGCATACCCAGATCATTTTAGGCATCCATAACGTCAATGCGTTGCAGTTGGCTGCAAGATCACCGGATATCTCTCCATTGAGTACTTATGGGACCACTTAGGTCGTCAGGTGAGAGAGCGACATGACGTCAACAATGTCCATGATCTTCAACGTGCCCTGCAAGCTGTATGGGTCAGGATTCCATTGCAGGTCATTAGAAAACTGATTTGTAGCATGAGACGTCGTTGTCTGGCAGTCTTGGTTGAGAATGGTGGGCACACAAGGTACTGAGTCGTGTTCGAATTTTTTTACGCCTGACACCCAGCTTTATTTGAGGTGTGCCGGAAACTAAACGCCACAAAATTATGGAAAAACATTGATGCAAGTCATTTGTGCTAATAATCAAATGTCTGAAATGTGTTCCATTTAATGGTTTGGTACCTACCCTTTTCCTAGGAATCAATCCTCTCTGAACTTGCTAAACATTTTCCCATCAGTATATATAAAACAGTCACCAGTTAACCATATAAAACAGTCAACATATAAACCATATTAAACAGTCATGAGTTATACCATAAAGATGTTTTTACCAGTTACACATTATAAAACAGTCAATTGTTTTACCATATATAAAATCAGTCACTAGTTATACTATATAAAAAACAGTCACTGGTAACTAGTAATGCTATATAAAACAGTCACTAGTTATATCAGAACAAATAGTCACCAGTTTAACCATATAAAACAGTCACCAGTTATACCATTTAAACAGTCACCAGTTATACCAAATAAAACAGTCACCATTTTAACAATATAAAACAGTCACCACTTATACAATTAAAACCAGTTTTTTTACATATAAAACAGTCACCAATTACACTACATTAAACAGTCATCAAGTACACCTTACACAACAATCACCAGTGATTATTATAAAAGAGTGCACAATCATTCAATATTAACAGTAACCAGATAAACCATCTACAACAGCAACAAGAAACTCAATATCAAGTAGTCAACAGCAAAACCTTGCAAATCAGTCACACGTATAACCAAATAAAACAGTCACAAGTTAAACTTTATAGAACAGTCATGAGTTAAAACATATAATTTAGGTATACTTTTTAAAACGATCACCAGTTACATCATATAAAGCAAGCCGCAGTTAAAACATATAAAACGGTCACCAATAATATCATAAAAATAGTAATGAGTTTCACCATATAAAACGGTCACCAGTAACTCCATATAATACGCATCAGTTGAAACTTATAAAACTGTCAACAGAGATATCATATCAGTTGTTAGTTACAACATATAATACAGTCAAGTTATAACATATAAAACAGTCCCCATTTGAACCATATAAAACATTCATGAGTTTTGTTTGTTTGGAATTTAACGTCGTTTTAACAGTATTTCAGTTAATCACGACGTCCAGCTCATTTCACGTAGAAGAAGACCTCGGGGACCTCAGAGCGCACCCGGATGAACCACAAGCCAGCTGGAAGGCGTCATCACTTGAAATATATGAAGTGCCCAGACCGAGATTCGAACCCACAGCGGTGAGGGGCTGAGAGATTGCAAGTCAATGACTTTAAACACTCGGCCACGGAGGCCCCCTCATTCATGAATTAAACAATTTGTTCAGCAGTTATACCATATGAAACAGGCAGCAGTTACACGAGCAAATAAACTATAAAAAACAGTTATCAGTTATACAACATCAAAGATTCACCAGTTACAACATATAAAACACCTGTTATTCAATAAAAAAAACGTTCACCATTAAAACCATATAAAACAGACAGCTGTTAAATCATATAAACAGACCACAGTGATACTATATAAAACAATGACCATTTATACCATATCAAAAAGTCACCAGTTCTACCATATAAAAGATTTATCAGTTACACATATAAAACAGTCATCAGTTATAACCATGTTAAACAGTCATGCGTTTTACCATATCAAACAGTCACTATTTATAGCATATAAACCCTTGCGAGTTTAACGATACAATACAGTAACCAGTCATACCATTCAAAAGTTATACCATAAAAACAGTCAGGAGTTAAACCATTTAAAACAAATAGGAAGCATTTATACTATTTGTTTCGTATGGTATAGTTATAATGAGGGTAACACCATATAAAACACTCATTACTATACCATATAAAACAGTTACCAGTTATACCATATGAAACAGGCAACAGTTATTCCATACAAAACTGACAACAGTTTAACAATATGAAACAGTCAATATAACACGTACCATATAACACAGTCAGCAATTATACGATAAATAAATTGAGCAGTTTTACCACATGAAACAGTCAGTAGTTATACAATATAAAACAGTCAGGAGTTATACCATATAAAAAAATAGCAGTAATATCATCTGAAACTTTCACCATTTATACAATATAAAAAGGTAGCAAGAATATTATATGAAACAGTCAGGAGTTATACAATATAAAAAGGTAGAAAAAATATCATATGAAACAGTCAGAATTATACTATATAAAAAAGTAGCAGTAATATCATTTGAAACAGTCAGCTGCAATAACATATAGAACAGTCACCAGTTATACCATATTAAACAATCACCAGTTATGCCATATAAAACCGGCATTAGTTATGCCATATGAAAAGTCACCAATTATACAATATAAAGCAGGCAGCAGGGTTATACCTTATGAAACAGTCAGCAGGTATACTACATAAAACAGTTAACAATTAAATGCAGTACGAAGACTGTTTTATATTATTTCTACGTCTGGCATTGCCAATTATCACCATGAAATGGCTGATTTACATCTAGGAAAAGACTAGTGACACTGAGAGACAGATGGCTTCAAGGAATAGACTAGTTCAGGGTTGAACTGGGTTAGCAGCCCATAACACATGTTCCATCCGGAACACCCATACTCTAGCTACAGACAGCATACAATATAAATACACCCCCAGAGACTTCCGAGAGGGGGAATAAAGGGATCACAAGGACAGATCATATGGAAAAGACCGGACGTTTTCAAAGGACACTGACAGGGGAGAAAGTTGTTTCAGATGTTGTTTGCCATTGTGGCAAGATTTGTAAGAATAACAGAGGATTGAGGATTCATCAGTGTAAAATGAGATGTGGCCAGGTGAAGCAACTATTGCAGCGCACGCACGGAATTTCCGTCTGATGAGACACAGGAGGATTTCAGTCTCGAATAATGGATAATTCAAATGACAGCATAGGTTCTGGTCTGAGGGAATTTCTGAGACTGGGTTCTCATACAGACTATGACACAACAACAGAACATTTGACCCCATTTATGTGATGAGACAGACACACAAAAACAGGAGCACATAACTGGTAGGAAGAAAACGGGTGGACAAGAAGCTCTCAAAAAAGTTGAATGAAGATCTCGACGGCATTCTCCAGGTGGCATTGCAAGGGAACATAGACAGTAAAGTCAAATCTCTGTCAGTCATTACTTATGCAGTTGGGATTGAGCGGTTTGGAGTTGAGGAGGAAAAGGCAAATGTAAAACCATTTCGACCAAACGGACGGGAAAAAGAAGAAAAGCGTATCAGATGAAAGCTAAAATCTCTTTGTAGACATTACAAGAACGCAAGAGATGACATGAACATTATGTATTGGCAGACTCGCGTGGCTCCAGCATCTACGAAGTGCCGAAAGACTGCTTAAGGTGAGAAAGATAAAAGCAAGACCACAATACATTCTTCAATAACCCCAACAAGTTTACCTATCAGCTACTTAGTGAAGAGAAATCAGGGCGCTAAACCACCGGCAAAAAAGAAACAGAGGAGTATCTTGAAAAAACGTACTCAGACCCTCAGCGTCATGAACAAATGGGAGAGTGCCCAGAATCCTCCAGGCAACAGATACATCTATCCCATATGACGAGTAATAACCAACATGGAAGGCAGTCAATGAAGTAGTTAAGGAGGCCTAACCCAATCCTGATCCAGGCCCTTGCGGAATCCCGTACAACGTCTACAAGAACTGCCAGAGACTGCAGAGAAGACTTTGGAACCTGACAAAAGTTGTATATAGTAAGGGGGTAGTTCCAGAGGTTTGGCAAAAAGCTGAAGGTTGCTTGACTTCAAAAGAGAACTCGGATTCCATTCAGCAATTCTTAACAATTTCATTGCTGAGTGTCGAGGGCAAATTTTCTTTACAGTCCTTGCAAAATGTACTGGTAACTAAGCAGCTATAAACAGTACATAAACACCTCAGTACAAAAAAAAGAGGAATACCAGGGTTCTCTGCATTTCTGGAACACACTTCAGCATTAAAACAACTGATCCGAGAGGCACATGTCAACAAGAAAGAGCTAACAGCAGTCTGGTTGGGTTCAGCCAAGGCCTATAGATCTATCCCACATGACGTGATACAATATACCGGGGGCCTTAATATGCATCAATAAGATAAGATAATCGAACCACTACTACCTACCAGAAAAAGTGAAGCAACTAGTGTTCAGCTACTACAACAACCTACTACAGAGGTTCAGCACCAGAGACTTTACTACAAAGTGGATTAGAGTTGAAAGAGGCATTGTCACGGGATGTACAATCGCCGTCATCTTTTTCGTTCTTGGAATGAACCTGGTATTGAAGGCAGCAGATGAGGAAACGAGAGGACCACATATGGAGTCTGGAATACGGATGCCGTCAGATAGAGGCTTTATGGATGACATCAGTCAAAACCCAGTCTTACATACAGACAAGATGGATTTTCTCATCTCTTGATGAAACATTGACTTGGGCAAGGGTGCATGTCAAGGCAAAGATGCTTGGTGATAAAGAAATGTTTTTGTTATAAGTCAGTTCCCACTTACTGTCCAAGGAGAAGAAGCTATTCCAAGCATAGCTGACAATCCGAGCCTAGGCAAGTGGTTTGACGCTCGACTCAAGAATACGGAAGCAGTTGCCAGGCTGAAAGAACAGGTTGACCAGTGACGAAAGAGGATTGACAAAACATTGCTTCCTGTGAAATTTTAAGTGTTGATGTACCAGCACAGTCTTCTACAAAGACCGACTTTGCCCCTAATGCTCTATGAAGTTCCCACAGCAGCGGTGAAAGAGTTGGAGGGAGTCATCAGTTTGCGACTTTGGATAGGGTTACCACCAAGCTTCGCTGCACTCAGCAGATGAGTGCATTAGCAATTCAGGTATTGAACTGAGAACAGGGAGGAAACGGTCTGTCAGTCAAGCTGTAGAGACTGCACAGAGCAGACTGGTACACCAAGATGTAGTTGGAACCATAAATACGGTAAGCCAATGATTAGGTTTACAAACACGTGAAAGCTTGTCAACTACTGACATCCGTAGACGACGGACCCTGATACAACAAGAAATCAGGAAAAGAAGAGGAAACCAAGTCTGCATTGATGGTTCAGATGGGAGCACAAGGCAGAAGCACTCAATGGCCTATACCTGTGCGGAAGCTAACTTGGTCACGAATATGGCACTTAGAGCCTGTCAGAATTAGCTTCCTGCTTAGAAGTGTGTATGACGTTCTACCAGCCCCAGCTAACATGCCTCGCTGGACATTAATAGAAGAACCAGCATGCCCACTGTGTGGAAAAAGAGCTACCGTGGACCATATCCTGACGTCTTCGTGTCACGTAGCACTTTTGCAAGGAATGTATAGATGGCGCCACGATAAACTGTTACGCCTACTGCCACAAAGCATTGACCAGGAAAGGAGAAAAAGCACCAAACCTCCATAAAGCCAGTCTCAATAGCTTTTGTGAAGGAAAGACAGTCGACAAAGCCAGTATCATCGCAAAGAACAAAAATTCTTGGTACCTCACAATCATGGGAGATGAGCGTGGATTTGGAGAAGACACTGCACTTCCCAGAAGTGGGCAACACTAACATCCGGCCAGACATTGTTGTATGGTCTAATCAAGCCAAAGAAGATTATTGCGACTGAACCCACTGTTCCATGGGAAGAGAGATGTGAGAAGGCATATGAAAGAAAGGCTGAGAAGTATGCCTAGCTAATGGCTGACTGCGGGGAAAAGGGATGAAGTGCTTGGCTGTTGCCAATTGAAGTGGGATGCAGATGTTGTGAGCAGTGCTGCTGAGAAGACCTCCAGTTGGATTTGGCTCCGTAGAGGGATTTAGAGCTGAGGCTATAGCTAACAACATGCAGTGGTCACCACTGTAGCCCAACAATACTAGATTGTTCTGGGATTAAAGGGGCGAAACACTCGAAGACGTATGGTACCTAGCTGAGGATTTTGGTATTGTATACAGTACGAAGACTTTTTTATACTCATATCAAATGAACTAGTTAAGAATTATGCCGCATACAACAGTCAGGAGTTATACAACATAAAGAATTAATAAGTTACTCCGTATAAAGCAGGTAGAGAATAAACCATATGAAACAGTAAGAAGAAATACCTTATGAAACAGTCAGGAAATATATAAAATAAAATAGACATCTGTTATTCGTTATAAACAGTCACAAATTATATCATATAAAACAGCCAATAGTTAAACTATATAAATTAATCACCAAATATAGCATGTAAAACGGTCACCAATTATTCTTTATAAAACAGTCAACAGTTACATCCCATAAAAGAGTCACATGTGTTTCCAAAGAGTCGTCATTTGAAGTATATATAAAACAGTAACCAGCTAAACCTTATAAAACAATCACCGGATACACTATTTAAAACAGTCACAAGTAACACCATAAAAAACAGTCACGTGTTACATCATGCAAATCAGTCACCAGTTAACCTTTATAAAACAGTCACCGATTATACTATATAAAACAGTCACAAGTTTAACCACATGAAACAGTCACCAGTTAAACCCTATGTGAGAGTCACCATATCAAACAGTCACCAATCAGTTTTTATAAAACAGTCACGTGTAAAACCATAAAAAAGGTTACAAATTTAACCATATGAAAGAGTCACCATTAACACCAAATAAAAACAGTCACCAGTTAAATCATACATAAGCAGTTACCAGTATTATAGAAAAAGTCACCCTATTTACTATATAAAACAGTTACCAATTACAGCATAGAAAACAGTTTATAAATATAAAAATCATCAGTTTAACCATATGAAACAGTCACCAGTTTTACCATATAAAGCAGTCACCGGTTAAATTATAAGAAACAGCCATCAATGTCAGCATAAAAAGCAGTCACCAGTAAAAGTATACGACAGTCAAAAGTTTTAGCATATAAAACAGTCACCAGTTAAACTTTATAAAACAGTCATCAGTTTAACGATATAAAACAGTCACCAGTTTAAATATACAAAACAGTTACCAGTTTAACCATATAAAACAGTCACCAGTTAAACTACATAAATAAGTCACCAGTTTTAGCATAAAAAAGTCACATGTTAAACTTTATGAAACAGTCATTAATAAAAGCATGTGAAACAGTCACCAGTGTAAGCATATAAAAAGTCACCAGTTTAACTATATTAAACAGTCACCAAATTAATTTTTAAATCAGTCACAAACTAAAGTATATGAAAAAGTCACCGGTTAAAGAAAATAAAAAAGTCGCAAGTTTTACCATATAAAACTGTCACCAGTTTTACCATATTAAACAGTCACCAAGTAAACTTTATAAAAAGTCACCATTTATCTTTATAAAACAGTCACCAGCTAAACGATATAAAACAATCACAAGTTTTACGATAAAAACTGTCACCAGTTTAACCATATAAAAAAGTCACCAGTTATCCCATATAACATTGTCACCAGTTTACCATATAAAACAGTCACGCGTTAACCTTATAACACAGTCACAGG
The DNA here is from genome assembly GCA_032358795.1 of Nuttallia obscurata. NCBI lineage: Eukaryota > Metazoa > Mollusca > Bivalvia > Cardiida > Psammobiidae > Nuttallia > Nuttallia obscurata. The sequence goes on along the minus strand of JAULCC010628553.1, from coordinate 598 downwards.
TTTTACGATATAAAACTGTTACCAGTTTTAACCATATAAAATAGTCACCAGTAAAACTATATAAAATAGTCACTAGTTTTACCATATAAAACAGACACTAATTAAACTTTATAAAACAGTAACCAATTTTAACCATATTAAACAGCCACCGGTTAACCATATAAAACAGTCACCAGTTTTACTTTATAAAACAGTCACTAGTTAAACAATATAAAACAGTCACCAGTTTTACCACATTTAACAGTCACCACCACAACTATATAAAACAGTCAGCAGTTAAACTTTATAAAACAGTCACCAGTTTTTCTTTATATAACAGTCACCAATTTTACTTCATAAAACAGTCACTAGCTAAACTATATAAAACAGTCACCAGTTTAATCATATAAAACAGTCACCAGTTTTATCACATTTAACAGTCACAAGCACAAATATATAAAACAGTCACAAGTTAAACTATATAATACAGTTACCAGTTTTTCTTTATAACAGTCACCAGTTTTACTTTATAAAACAGCCATTAGCTAAACTATATAAAACAGTCACCAGTTCTATTTTTTTTTAAAACAGTCACCAGTTTTACTTTATAAAACAGTCA
>JAULCC010628442.1:0-17245 GCA_032358795.1 Nuttallia obscurata | reverse complement strand
CATTGTTAATGCAGCCGAGTACATTAACCAGCTGTTCCATTCTTTAATCAGCATGCCCACGCCATATTATTGCAAGACAATGCACGTTCGCATACGACACGGCTGACGCAGCAAATATAAATGCAAATTGCGTTAACGTCTTGCCTTGGCCTGCCGTTTCTCCTGATCTCAACCCAATCGAGCATAGTTTGGATATTATTTGTCGTAGAGTTAGGTTAAGACATGTCGTCAATAATTTGCAGGATCTAAGGAATGCTCTGCATATCGACTGAACAGCATTCCTGCTCACGTCGTACAACGTCATTTCCGTGTGACGCCGTATGGTTTATTGGTACATTCTGGACTCATATTTACAAACCGGATCCAAACTGATATCAAACTTAAAACTGCTCAATACGTGTTGATTCCCATCCCCTATCTCCTAAAACAGTTGCGTTAGGGTATATCTACCAGTGCCCAAAAACAACTGCATTGCACGGTCATGCATTGCATCAATGCAAGAATATGTTATAGTGCCCCTGATTACAGCCCCATAACTTATAAGTTTGTTTTGTTTTTTGTTTGGAAATTAACGATGCTTTAACAGTATTTCTGTCATATCAAGACGTCCAGCCCATTACAGGTGGAGGAAGACCCCGGGGACCGCTGTGCACTATTTCAGGCACAGAGTGCACCCGGGTAGAGCAATCGACCTACTTGTACCGCAAGCCAGTTGGGAGGCTTCCTCACTTGCAAATTCGGAAGTGCCCAGGCTGGGGTTCGAACCCACAGCGGTGAGGGGCTGAGAGATAACACGTCAGCGACTATAACCACTCGGCCGCGGCGGATCCCCATTACTTATAAGAGACTAAACATTGAATTCATACAACTTAGTGTATACATTTAAAGATATCACCCATTGTTCTTATACTTAGCAATGAGCAACCATAAGGCCCTCTAGTAACCTGGGCAATAATTTTAGCCGTAACACTGAAATCTAAAAAAACATTTAGATACGAACCAAGATAGACCTATTTGTCGCTTAAACTGATTATATTATCAGCACAACTAAATACAAAACTTGTGGATTAACAAGATGGAGGACGAAAATTCATCAGATTACTTTTTTAACAATATATTTCTATGCAATGGTAAACGCTCCATTGTTTTAATTTTATCCCAAATAACTGTAGTTCTTCTCACTCTCAGCCGGTAAAACTATGTCGTCTGGGTACAACAGAATTGATAATGTGTCATCGTTTTCCAATAAATCAAATTCCTACATTTTAATAGTGTGGTCGCAAGGTAATCGATGAAACAATTAAAATATTTGGCGAAATCTTACTTTTAATCCCATATCGGATGATTTTCGCCATAGAATGTTCCACTTAATTGAGTCATAAGATTTTCTAAAATCGATATTAGCAGCAAATGTTGTTGTTTTTTCCTTTTTAATTTAGTTTAAATTACATGTATGGATGTAAGAGTAGACAGACTGTCTACAACATTAACGTTTGGCATAAATCCGTTTTGTTCCTCATGGCGTATTTCATTTGCCTCGATCAATCAGGACATTCTACTATTCAAATCATGACAATAAATTGATACATAGCCGGTGCTAAGGTAAAATCTCAGTAACTAAGGGAAGGGTCACATTTATTTTTGGTGCACGGTTTGCTATAGGGTTGATTTCACCCATCCTCAATCAGATGGAACTTTACCAGAATTAAAGCAGATATTAAAAAGAATATTTGAAAAGGAAAATAAAAATAGATGTATTATTTCTGAAAATTTTCGCTTGAATTTGATCAAATCCACAGACATTTCTTTTGTTTTTGGCGATGAAAAAGCCTTGTGTAATTGATTTACGGTCAAAACGGTAAATGACAAAAACGGTAAATTGAGTTTACATAGTAAATCGATAAGTCAAAAGGGTAAAAAAAGGTTTTATATAGTATATATAGTAGTATCATAACAGAAATGTTTGTAAAACATTACCGGTAAATAATAGAAAGGTAATAGGACTAATTTGCGGTCCCTGGTACGGTGTTATTTACCTATGATAATTTGGATACGATAAAAGTAGCATTTCTTAACTGTACGGGATTAATACCATGCCAGGGACCAGTAATTAATCTAAAGCATTTTTATCAATTCAATTCAGTTCTTTTTATTAGGCAAAATCATTTACATGATCATCGCCCTAGTGGCGGATAATTTTTATCGGGAAGAAATGTAGTAGAATACATAGTTATATAATTACTACTTTACAACATACTAATAATAATTCTAAAAAGACATGTACTGGTAACATGTACATGTATACCGGCTATCGGAGAAGATCCTGGTAAGGGCAAGATAAGTGCCAGTAATCAAGTTCTTATCCTTTAAGATCGCATGTTACAATACTACACACTAAATAACATTATTTCCCAGAAGACATTATCTATAACATGTATATCCATTAATGGTGTAGACCCAGATCGCGGACAAGTTTGACTATGCCTACAATCAGCCCCATGCCTTACGTTACACAAATACAAATATACACAAAGTACAAGAAAAGTGTGAACAACAGGAAATTACAATATTTCCAGCAGGACATAATTCGTCACCAATTTACATTTTGTATGAATTTCAGATAAGGTGTAGACCCTGATCAGAGGCATGTCTGACATTGTTTGTAATCAGCGTTAGAGTCTTTAAGTCGCATGTTTTAAAAAATATATACATGTAGAAAAGTGAGAGCATCAGGATTTACATGTTTCCAAAAAGACATAATAAAGAACTTAATAACTTTTATATGTATTTCAGGTGTAGACACTAATCAGAGGCAAGGTAGACTCTGCCCGTAAACAGCTTCCACGCCTTTAGATATAAAAAACAACAACAACAACATAAACAATAGCATAGGCATCATCAACTGCATATATAAGCTACTAGTATATAAATAGCATCTAGATAGTTTTAGATTTTCGTAATTCATTTGCTGTATATATGAATTTATCTAACTATCGAATTATTCCAGATTGACCAGACTTCATTTAAAGATAAAAATTATTAACAGTTGGCCATGTATGGTAAAACTTTGATAAAATTTGTTGTCTAAGTAATCGATATCTAGGACAAGCTTATACAAAATGGTATTCATTTTCAATTTGTTGCATATTTCTGTATCTACCTTCTTCTATTGCTAGTTTGTGTGCCGAACATCTTAGTCTTGACAGTGATGTTCTATGCTTATCATTATCTACCACATCAATGTACTTTTCCCTACAGAATTGTGTCTTAATCTTATTATAAGAAGTTATTTTTGGAGAATCACGTACAGCGGCGAACCAGCCTTGCATATATTGATCTTGTTTTCTATCAATAACATTTTGTTTTTGAACATTACTTACCTCATCTCACTGCCAAAGGGCCTAAGTCAGCCAATAATTATTTCACTTTATATGCCCATGATGTTTTATTTCGTATAAATCCATTATCTTTAATAGTATCCATCAATATTTTATGCCAATATTTAATTATTCTAATTTACATGTACACTAACATTGGAAACCTAGCTAACTCACAATAAACTGATTTAGTTGTCGTCTGCGGTCTTACGCCTAATAGTTGCTTTAAAAACTTTAAGTGTACTCTTTCAATGTCAGACCCTGAGTGAAAACCCCATACCTCAGAACCGTATTGCACGATCGGCATTACCATATAATCAAACATTTTCAGCTTATCAGATACGCATAAAGGTATCGTGTCAAATATCGAATGTAATGCGTATAATGCTTTCATAGCTTGCTGAGATAGTGTCTTTGGGGTTCTGTGGAAACTCCCATTGAATGACAAGTTTACGCCTAAATATACAAAAGTGTCAACATTATTCAGTTGCGTTCCTTCAAGATAAACATCAATATTCTCAGTATGATTTCCGGACGTAAATGCCATAACAAATGTTTTGTCGAAATTGATAGGCATATCCCACTTGTTGCATACAAGCTATTCAAACGAGTTTGTAATCCATCTACTGTGTACGAAAACAGAACCGTATAATCGGCAAATAGTAATAGGAAAATTTGTAATTCATCTATTGAAATAACATCTTCTGCATCATTTAATAGTGTACCACTTATATCATTTATAAAATATACGAACAGGAGAGGTAATAATGTTTCTCCTTGTTTTACGCCCATATAACTATCGATAAACTCACTAGATTTGCCCTTAGATTTAACACAGGCTTTGACACTTTCATAGATGTTTTGCAACATTTTAACTAGCTTAGATGCAGCACCATATTTAAGTAATTTAAGCCATATACCATCCCTATAAATTATGTCGAAGGCCTTTTTAAAGTCAACGAATGCACAATATAATTTTCTCTTTTCTTTGTGTATAATTTTACTAATTATGGAATGTTATATAAAAACACAATCAATTGTACTCCTACCCGACCTAAATCCGATTTGAAAATCAGACAAAAGACTATTTCTTCTGCCCATACCTTTAAGCGAGTGTCAAGAGCACGTGAACACATCTTTGAAATAATACTGGTTAGTGTTATACCACGGTAATTGTAAACATCGTTTAAATTTCCATTTTTCGGAACCTTTGTCAAATATATCACTTTCTGTAGACGTTTGCATGCTGATTTGGATTAAGTATGTATAGATATCACAGTGTTTTTTTTAAATTTATCAAAGAATATTATCTCCGGTTACAATATTTACTATATGGAACCTTTTTACCGTTTTGACCAATCGATTTACTATATATTATCAATTTACCGTTTTTGTCATTTACCGTTTTGACTGTCACCCGTGTAATTCATCCATTGCTATATCTGAATTAAAAGCATGCCAGCTACTGATATTCGAAGGCAAGAAACTACCATTTGAGGTTCTGTATCAACTAACTCAGGATTATATAACTTGTAGAAAGTGGATCGCCATTTATCAAGCACGGCATTCTTATCATAAATAACCTTACCGTGGTACAGGTTATTCGATAAACTTGTGGCCATATCCGTTATTTATAAAATAATCACATAAAAGAAAAATAAAGAAAACAAAGAACATTTAGAGAGCTGTGTCGTGAACGATGATATTTGATAATTTATTATTATTATAATTGATTTAAATGCAAATTCACAAAGTATGTATTACATTTGAGTTTATTATGATTGGCGGAGTTCAATTTAGCGGAGCCTCCGAGGTCTATATGAAGGAGCAACGTAACTCTTTTAATGGAAGCATTTTGAGCATCGGAGCAAAGGAGTTGCGCCTGTAAACGTTAATCGCGTTCTTTTCGGGATTTCATCCTGCCATATCAAGTGAAGCCACGTGGTTTTCAGAAGAGTTCATTAGATCGAGATTGATTTTAGAACGTATATTTAGATCATGCTTAGAAAACAAAAATATTGAGAAATAAATTATAATGATTGGATTTATGTGTTGACGCAATCTCTACTCCAAAGTGGCGATTGTAAATCGTTCAGTCTGATAAACAAATAAAACTTCGCCACAAGCTGCAAAAGTGATTATAATCACTTGTTTTCATTTTGACCCATAACACATATAACCGATATCTGTGCATCCATATAAATTGCTATTACAAAACAAAATTATATGGGTTTGTAGACAACGTAAATATGTTACCACAATCATATGATTTCTATAAGGGTTATATAGAAAATTACATAACTCCCCTATGCAAACTTTCATTTGCGTTTAACAAAAAGGGAATATATAAAAACTATAAAAAGAGTGTGTACCTAACAATTAGCTGATAAGAATGTCTAAAGGCCATAAACTGCTCTATGTATTCGGCTAGAATTCGGTGGAAAGAAATGCAACCATCTGATGGTGTTTTATTGTTCCTTTTGCTTAGGTCAGGTTTGCCACACCCAAAATTGTTGTCGGTGTAGTCACTGCTGTAGACCAGGTGGTGGGTGACAGATGGGTCACAGAATACCGGGTATACACGAGTATTGATTGTGTCACATATCAGGCAGTGCTTGACAACACCGGGAATCCAAAGGTATGTTGCTTTGCATCACTTTAAACGGTTGGTTTTTAGTATATTAGACGTGTACAAGATAACTGTTAGCAGATAGCAAGGATTGTTATGATAGTATACAGAAGCAAGATTTTGTTAGCATATATGAAGGTGGCATGTTAATAATATCATATAGAAGCAGAAATAAAGCTTGCGTTTAAATAATGTTGTACATACGATGTATGTTTAGGGTCGCTGCACTGCTGCTGGTACATCTCATATGTGTGTTGCTGAAGATACGTAGACGATGTTTGTTAATGCCTTGGTTGGCGGAGTCTGCAGCGTTGATCAGTCACTGCGTACTCGGTCTCCAGGTTGGCTCGTCTCTCCAAAGTCATAGCCAGTATGAAGCTTTTTCTGCTGCTTCAGCCATGTTCTTGATGTCTCTCTTGCTTCTCGGCTCTCCACTGCCAAGCTTTTGAAATAGTTTTCAGACTTATTGGGCTGGGAACCCCTTTGCCCGATCTTCTACGGGATACAGCCAAGTTTTCCATCCTCTTTTGTTGCAGGACTTTACTAGCTCTGCGCACTTGGCAGCTTTCCTTCCATGTGCCTCGTCACACCCCTCTTCCCAGGAAACAGTCAGATCAATAACAACTATCATTTAGCTATAATGTGACCACAACACAATGACTGGCCTTAAAGTTTTTTGCACCACCTCAGGAAACACAAGTCTTTGCTTTATGTCAAATCGCATCTTTCATGATGGTATTCTTGCAGGAGCCCATAGTTGTGTGTGGGAGCAGGTGGCTTCTTTCCCCTACCTTCACAAATTGTATGTGTGTGCGCTTGTGTGTGGCTTGAGGCCGTGCACGCTTTCTTTCTTTTTCTAGTTGATGGGCCAGCTATGTTATTACCTTATCATGTCACCATCTGTACCTCCCTTTCTAAAGGGCTGTCTTGCAAACAGACAAGATGTGTGCCATAGTTGCTCTGATTGCTCAGTAGGTTCTTGGTGAAGTTGTAAGTATTTCGCACAAACTGGGTTCTTCTCTTTGACCTCAGTTTCTGCCCAGTGTGGATTCTTTCTGCCTTCCTTTGTCGTTTCAGCTTGTCCCTTAAGATATCACGTAGTTGTTGATGGCCATTTTTTCTCATACCTGGAGCCCCCTTGCATCTTCGATTCAGGCTATTCAGTTTGCGTCTGACGTTCTTAATATCTTAATAATAAGTTGTGAATGGCTTTGGTATGGACTGGACTTCTTGGATTCCTAACCGTTCTTTTGCAAGGTTGTAGGCAATTGTTGTTAGTGCCTCAATCTTCCTTTCTGCTGGCCCCTGTAGAGTTGACGCAAGAATGTTCATCAGGTCCTCTTCGTACTCATACCATTCCTTGTCGTTGCTTGCTTTGGACCATTTCACTCTCTCCTTACGTTGCAGGTTCGGTGAAGTATGCTGTGTTCCTGCATCCCCTATTGGGGTTGAAGTATTGGCCTGATGAGATTCATCGGCATTAAAGTCTCCATTACTGTGGTTTTCTTCCTGACTGGTAACCTCGTCCGATTCATTAGGAGGAACCTATATGCTCTGCGTTTGTATAACAGCAGAACAGCTCTTCGATGTCATCTGGTGGACTCGAAGTCCCCGGACATTCCTGCACACCTTGCTGAATGGACATATTGTTGTTGCCACTTCTCCTGTGAGTGTCATCTGTATTAAGCGACCTTGAGATCTAGTCCGTATTTGCGCCGTGTCGTTAACCGTGTTATCCGTCGTAGTGAGCCTCTCATTCTTCCCCTCCCCCTCTCAGGAGATTTTGTGGGTATTGCTCGTCTTGCTGTGTCGTAGCATATAGTTGGTTGTCCTCTTACGAGATTTGCTTGACGTGGAGCTTGCCCATCAGGCACCAAGACCAGTCTGGTCCAGGCTGCCATCTGTCTCTCCAGCAACACAGGTCTTACCCTGTGCGTCCATTAGCCTTAGCTGGCAGAAAGTGACGTAAATCAAACAAACAAACAAAATTTCCTATGTAGCCATTGTCTTTTCCGATAGCCAGTGGTTGCCTCTGTAATAAACAGTGTATACATTCGCTGCACTGCTGCTGGTACATCTCATCTGTGTGTTAATGAAGATACGTAGACGATGTTTGTTAATGCCTTTAGACCTATGAGCATCATCTGGTGGACCCCACAATGTCCTCTGGTTGGCGGGGTCCGCAATGGTGATCAGTCACTGTGTGCTTGGCCATCAGGTTGGCTCGTCTCTCCTCAGCCATAGCAAGCATGAAGCTTTTTCTGCTGCTTCAGCCATGTTCTTGATAATAAAATGCAAATGTTAGCAGATATGAAGCAGCTGTTCTAAAGAAATTATACCTTCATAAGATTTCTGTTATCAGATTTGAAGCTGGCATTTACATAATGTTATACAAACGCAATATCAACTTTTATCAAAATTAAAGCAGGCATTGTAATAATATGATACATACGCAAGATTAGTTCTAGCAGATATTAAGCAGGGATTTAATTAGTAGTGTTCATACACAAGATAAGAATAAGAAGATATGAGGCTGGAATATACACAATCTCATTAAAATCAGATCCATACCATTCAAATACTTACAGCAAGATTTGACGAAGACGCATGGGAGGTCACCTTCCCTGACCCCAGATTTTCCCTTTTCGCTATATTTGAATTATTTTGGTAAACCAGTCAAAACATTTACTACAAACCACATTCGTCAGCATGCACACACAATGTGTGTTACTCAGTCGGAACACTGGCAAATTATCCGATTGAATTTTATTTTTCCCGATCGTGTAAGTAATGATTTTATTGGCTGATTGGAAAACCAGCTGAAGGTGATTTACAATGGCTTGTCAGATCTTGCTGTGAAAAGTACTGAAATGGCATGAATCTGATTTGATGAGATCGGGATATAATTAATATTATACATACGCAAAATTATAAAACAGGTATTACAATGATAATATAAACTATGTGAATATAATCAATAATTGGGTTACTTTCGACAAAAAAACACAACAGCATAGGGCCGTTATCAATGTCCGTCAAACGCATTAACAGACCTCCTTGGCTCAGTGGGTGTTGGATTGGGAGTTTTAATCCAGGCTCAGATAACTTTTGCATGTGAAGAAGTTATCCAGCTACCTTGTGGAAGATTTGTTATTCTATCCTGGAACTACTGGTATTCTTCCTACCCTGGAACTACTTGTCTTTTTCCTACCCTGGAACTACTGGTCTTTTTCCTACCCTGGAACTACTGGTCTTTTTCCTACCCTGGAACTACTGTTTTTTTTCCTACCCTGGAACCACTGGTCTGTTTCCTACCCTGAAAAGCTAAAAACATTAATCATATGACCTAAACAGCGTTTTCTTGTTTGCCTTGATATCCAAATTAACAAATTACAAGAACAGTGTGTGTCAAACCAAATATTTTGAAATAAGTAGTAATAGATTTCTCTCCTCGGTCTTTATGATTTGAGGTTAGCATAACAACTGGTTTGTCGATGACAGGATGACGTGACCGACCGGGTTGAGTCCACCGTGCATCAGTGTTAAAAAACTCTACAGAAGAGGTCTCTGTGGATGTATATTAGCCTTAAATGGTAATATACTATATGAATCCAATAAAACAAAACATGCAGTGAACAGCATTTGATTAAAGGTTGTACCTTCATTGCTTTGAAATTGCCTTGAATTTAGCATAGTTTAATATTGTTTTATAAAAAATAATGTCACCGTTTTCTTTGTCTGTATTTTTGCTCTTAACCTTTATATGTTCTTATAATCATTAATTTTGACATGAATCTTTCTCTCTATATATAAACATATAAACATGTGTGTGTGTGTGTGGATAACGTCAGTTAAATTCAAGACCCAAATACGGCGACAGCACCTAAATACCAATATTGACCACGAAAAAATTAACTTGCAATCCACAAACTCAATAGAGTATGTTTATAAGCACGCTTATATACCATAACCACATCATAATAACAGTTTTAAGGTTCTGAATAACTACACTATGTACTGCACTGACTGTCATTTCGTTTATGATCATATATGCAATACAAGCGTTTGCTATACAAACATTTAATTTCTATGAACTTAAAATTACTGGATTTTCTATAAACATTCAAGAGTTGCAATGTCCTAATTTGTATTACTTTGTAGGGGATGGCTTAATTACTTTATGGATAGACCTTTAAGGAAATCGTTCAAATTTGAATTTGACGTTTAACGAATATATGCTGTTAAACAAAAACCACCACAAACGTGAAAACCAAAACACAAACACTTACGAAGCATAGACATACTGTAAATGTTTGTATAACAAGAAAATTGATTCTCCTTTATCCTTTATGCTATTTCTATATTAAGATTCATAGTAAATAAAGAATACCTAAGTAAGTTAAAAAATAAAATATATTGCATATAATCTTCGATAATAATGCGTAAACATTGTATAAAGTTCAGTAATAGAGATGATATCATGCTTGCATTGAAATAAAACAATTTCTTTTTTTGTAAAAATAAAGTAAAATATAATTGCAATTTTTATCATACATTTTACGACATTACCAAATGCACACGCGTTGCCTCCCGTAACGTTGGTTACACCATTCGTAGTAAAACTGTTTTACGCGTTATCATCATAACGGGTGTAACGGCACATTGTAAGATTCTATAATGAGAACAATTTATACACCAATTTTATAGCTTCTGATGTCAATTCATGTCAACTTTTTCTCAATTTGTAGGACAGTGTATGAAATTAAATCATAAAGTATCAGATTTTTCCAACAAGGGGACGTAATTTGAATGACTAAAATTCAATATTTTGCAAAGCGAGCTATATTTTTCTGTTGAAATTCTGGTTCTTGATTAAATTATACACCATATATTGGAGTTTTAAACAAAGTTAAATTTTAGAAGTAATTGTTTTAAAGTTATTGCTAAAATATTAAATTGAATTAATCCTCGCTAATGTGAATTCCTATATGGTCAAACCATGACCAGTTTTATGTTTCGAAAGTATGGTAAAAATGTTTTTACTTTTGTTTGATTATGTCAATTTATGTCTCATGGTGGGATATAACCTATAAAAAAGGCAGAAAAACTAATTTTGTTTTCATTTTAAGGTGAATTTGAAAAAAGACACAATAGTTTGTCATCGGTTGAAAGATGAAAAATTTCACATTTGACGCATTTATTCAAATTGCTCTAGTGTAAAAATTTGCGAAGCGACCCGTATAGTTTAGCATTTTTAACTACATAAAACCGTTAACAACAATAATCATATATGAAGAAAAATTAAATATTATTAAAAATGACTTCTGACTTTAATACGTCCTTAATTGGTTAAAATCTGTGTTTTACAAGTTTACAAATCATGTAAGCATTTACAGAATTAGCAGGTATGATAAGCGAAAGTACTGTAATTTTAGGTTATATACTTTAATTGCAGCTGCCAACGTTTACGTAGTTTGTATGGCAGTTTGTATGGCAGTTTTTGTAATCTTTTCATGGCTTAAAAGCTTTAAAATGTTAACACGATTGTGTAAAATTAATGCAATGTTGTTGTTTTTTTCATCCATGGCTGTATACTGTCTCTCAAAGTTCAAGTCAGAATGGTCATTTACATTTGTTTTAACGCTGTATGTAATGTTTTCTGATTGTAAATGCAATACAATACAATACAATACAATATCTTCATTGGCTTAAAACATTACAACATGTCTATAGTCATACCACAGAAATACAACATACACATTTATCAGTGACATGTGTGTGTGTTTATAATTCTCTAGTAACAATATATATCACGTTTTCTGAGAAGCCTAGTGTTTGTTTTAACAATTTTCAAAGAGTATTGACATATACATATTATATGTACTTTAGAACATAACGTCCATTAGCCCTAGCTGGCAGAAAGGGACGTTAATCAAACAAACAAACAAAAGAAACATAAACTTGACAATAGAAAAATAGAAAATATAACGTACCTTGTCATTACATTACTTGAGATTTTGATGCACTGTATATGAACTTAGCTATATTTCTTATAACTTTTGCAGATTTGATATTCATAAGATTTTCAAATTATGTAATACTAGGCCATTGGAAATAATATCGTTTGATATATTTTTCTCTAAATTCTTAATACTTTGGACATACTAACAAAAAATGGTATTCATTTTCAATCATGTTCATGTTACAATATTTGCATATTCTTTCATTTCGAGGTGTATTTTGATATCTTCCTATTTCAACTTGTAAGCTGTGTCTTGTATATGCTATTCTATATATACTTTCATCAATAAAATCTAAATAATGTTCGAATTCAAAATCATGTTTAAGTCGAGTTGAGTTATTGATATCTGAGTACCACTTTTGTTTGATTATATCTAGTATTCTTTGTTTGATGGCGTTAATTGGAATTTCTATATCATCTTGTGCTATCCAAATATCGGTCATACCTATTTCATTCAAAATTGTTTTAATCTGATTGTAAATGAATGAAACATAAATAAACTATTAAACTACGAGGCTAAATTGTGTTGATAACATTCTTAATCCCTGAAATATAATTTATGTCTAGTTATTACTTGTACAGTGCGTCAGTTTATTTTACGACTAACTGCTTCTTTTGTGTTTTCTTTAAGATATTCCCCGGAATCTCCAGTGCTACCGAAGTTAAAGAGAACGCAATCAAACACGTGCAAAGTTTGTGCGTCAGGATTAACCCTGTGACGTGGATCTACTATGCACATCTGCAGTTTGACGTTGTTGGATACTAATGTGAAATTATAATACGTTAACCTTTAGCCTGCTAATGGCGAACATGATAGAATTTGAAAACAGCTTGGATTCAAGCTGTTTGACACTCGGCCAATTGTTTCTCCAAATACTGGGCGATTCTGATGAATTCTAAAATCTAGACAGACGACAGTTTAAGCAGTCGAAATTTTGTCAGCAGGCTAAGGGTTAAATGCTCGGCAGATATTCTATATTTCACAATTATAAAAAACAGAACTGAACAGAACGGAGGTTCCACTTTATGCAATCTTTACATAGCACATCGTTGTTTCATACAGTGTACAATATTACTGACACATCAGATGGTCACCAACTATACTAACGAGGTTCAGTCGTAAAGTTTCCGGACTGACTTATTACTGATTAGGTTATCTCAGTCCCTCACTGCTGTGGGTTCGAATCCCGGTCTGGGCAATTCGGATTTTTCAAGTGAGGAAGCCTTACATCTGGCTTGCGGTAGGTCGGTGGTTCTACCCGGGTGCACTCTTTGCCTGACATAGTGTACAGAGGTCCCCGGGGTCTTCCTCCACCTGTAACGAGCTGGACGTCGCGATATGACAGAAATACTGTTAAAGAGACGTTAAATTCCAAAACAAACAAACAAACAAAACTGATTAGGTACTTAGCTTAGATGAAAAAGAAAACAAAAGTTGTGAGGACTTATATTTACTCGAGTGATATGACGAATTTGAAGTAAATCAAATAACACATTGAAATTACAGCAAACTCTTGCATAATACTATTAGTCGTATGGAGAACATGACACGACTTCATCTGAGATGTCAATCTGTATCAAAGTATTCAACACACTCTGTTATGCATATTCTGTGTCTTTCTACCCACTTGGTAAAATTTCATTGAACCTCAATATTTAGTTTAGTTTAAACTTATTTATTTTAGCTCGATTATGTTGAACGCCTATGGTTTGTAGAAACACTTTCGAGTCCGGTTCTTTTGGTAGAACCAGTACTTGGTGTCAACACATGGAGGTCAGGAGAAAGGCCCCTTCGGGGCTCGAGCCCGCAACCTCCTGAACGCAAGGCGGACACTATATTCACTACGCCACTGCGCCCTTTATTTCAATCAATATTTATCTCAGTATTTTGTGAAATGTTCCGTCGCTTTAGTCTTCGAATGAAGCGATCTCGTCAAGTGAATTTTTCCTGTCACCAACAACTTCCTTTTGAAACACGTGGATATCCTTCTCACTGTATATGGGTCTACCCGGTCTTGGAATGTCATCTAGTTCTTCCCTGTCAAAAGTTTTGATAACCTTTTTATTCATCGTCGATATCGTGCTAATCTCAATTATTACAGTATCTTTCATGTCTTGCTATGCTGTTTCTACCATATCTACCAGTTTCCATTTTAGAGGATATGTACGTAGTTTTAATTTACTATGTGACACATGTATTTTACGTTTTGAGTAAAATATCCAAAAAAGGTTCATGTTCGAAATTAATTTCAAGTTGACGTAACCAAATAAACCGCCACTTTATTCTACATCGTCACAAGAATTTTGAATAAAATAATCTGAAACTTTAATTTACCAATACGAGTCAACAGCTCCTAACCGTTAATATTGTTTGTCTTTACAGTCAGACAGACACACAGACAGACAGACAGACAGACAAATATTTTGGCTTTATAAGCATACATATAGATCTTCCTGATGATAAACTTTGACATATGAATCATTGCAAAGAAGTCATTTCACAACGAAATAATTTGACATTTAAATAGCAGATTTTAAAGGTACCGTATAGTTCCAAAGTATACATATTAGGTAATAGTATCTTTAACATTTACCGGCCAGAATTGTTCCTTTTTTTATAAGGATTGCTTTATTAACAAATGTCTTACTCCTCCTATTTTATTGTGTAACCAAAACAAAATCTTTAAACAAACTTGCGTATATGCGAATCGAAACGTTATAATTGAGAATCTTTTATCTTTGTTTATTGAGATAATTTCAAAATCAATTAGTTTACTTATAGTGTAATTCGTTTTTTAACAACTGAAATACCATTGATATTAAGATGGAATGTGACACTTTCGATAAGGTCCAGAATTTGTAAAAGGCGCGGGACCTTTATGTCATGTTAGCCTGTTGCTGTTGTTGTCGATGTGCATTTTGCTTGTTTTGTAGATAAATCTCCAAAACTGTCCCTTGGTAGAGTGATTGCCTTATGGGCAGATGTGTTTTGTTTTATAATCAGCATGTCCAAACCTTAAAAAACAGTATAACATTAAGAAATGATAAATTATTTACCGTTATGTGTCGTCTGATATATCTTTTTTTTTGTTATGAAAATTTTATTTCATCCATACAATAGCACATATATATACATTTACAATAATGTGTTTTTTCTTAATATCGGATGAATGATTAAGTATTTGAGAAGGTTTAAAGAGGGAAAGGGTAAAAGTAAGAAAGTAGAGGGAGTTAATAGCATAATGTGAGTGGTTGTGAAAAGTGGTATTTAGCAGTATCATTTTGAACAGTGTTTGTTTTTAAGAAAGTTTTTTAAGAAAGGTTAGTGATGTTCCATGTGATATTACTATAGAAGGTGAGAAAAAGGTCGCCATTTCATTATGTGAACTTCTAATTTGTCCTTGCTTTGAGCTATTTGCTTTTCGATGTTAACTCTTTTAATCAATTGATTTTTAAATTGGTTGATGTTTGGAGTCAGTTTTAGATGTTTGTTTTTAAATATGTGATATTTTGCTAGCATAATGATATAGTTCTTTGTTTTATTTGTAGGTTTTTTGTTGTTTGTATTATTCCTAGATATAATAATTCGTAGTTTATGTCTACTTTGAGTTTAATACTATTCAAAAAAGGTTGATAAATTTTTCCAGAAATGTTATATATATGTGCACTCCCAAAACAGATGTCGTATTGTTTCAATATGCATGTTACAGAAATCGCAAATACTGGTTTTTTTAATTTTGTATTTCATCAATGATTTGCTTGCAGGGATGATTCGCATAATATACTTGTATTGAAATTCCTAAGAGTACTGTCTATTTTTGATAAAAATGTGTTTGTTTATACATTGTTCCAACTTATTTCATTGCTTTTGAACTCATTTCCCCATTTATTCTGCGCTTTGTTTTGATCTTTTCATCTTTGTTTGAATTGGTAATTATATAAGAATTTTTTTTATATGTTTATGTTTTAAAGCATCTGAGAGAATGGTTCCGTGTTGTAACTTTGCATCGTTAACTGTTTCACTCTTAAGTTTATGTTTCCATTCCTTTGGAATACTTCACTTCATTTGCTTGTAAAAGAATATTTCGTTTCTGGGTACGTCATATAGTTCCGTTAAGTTTTGGAAAGAATACAATGAGCTTGATCTGTAATCATATATATCGCTTATATTTATTATGCCCTTGTCAACCCATTGTTTACGAAATAAGTATTTATTTTCGATTAATATATTTTTATTATTCTATATGATTTGTGAGCTGATCTTTTCAGTTTTGCGTGTTGTTTAATTTGTGACCAGGACATAACTATTTCTTTTAGAAACGTACTGTTTTTGAACAATTTTGTTATAAAATGTTCACTGAGGTCCAATCAAAAGGTATTTTCCCGCCATATTTACTTGATATTTTCAGGTACAGGTTATTCCACTGACCTTTATTTTGATCGTCTAATACTTTTTTTACCCAACTGCATTTTAAAGAGGTAATGAATAAGTCGATATCATTCATTTTTAACCCTCTTTTGAATAGTCATTTATAAAAGAGTTTCTACTTTGTCTGGTTTCGAATTCCATAGAAAGTCGTACATCAGATATTTTATTTGTTTTATAATTTCGATGGATTGTTTCTGAAGAGTACTCAAGGGGTATATTAATTTTGGGAGCGCAAATGTTTTGAATACGGTAAGTTTTCTATGCTGCCATTGTTTAAGTGATATTTTGAATTCCTCTACCTTTATGTGAAATTTTCTTGAATAAATAATGTTTTGTTCATATGAAATTTTATTCCAAGTGCTTTTACTTTTCTGATGTCCAAGTGATTTTTTTTATGTTCTAGATATATTGTGTAAGTGAGATTAGTGGAAACTACTCTCAGAGCGTAACATTTTGAAGCATTTAATATTAAACCTGACGCGTAGCTGAAATTGTCTATAGTATATATTAGCCTTTCAAATGACTTTTTGGAACCGTCCGTTAAAAATGTTGCGTCGTCTGCAAACAGTGTTCTTTTAATTTCTTGTCCTGCTAATGTTAAAACTTTTATGTCTGTGTTGTTATCTATTTCAAATGATAATAGTACAATGCAAATAATAAATAAATAGGGTGATAGTGGGCAGTCTTGTCTGACCCCTCGTTCTTTATTAAAAAAAAAAGATGTCATGTGTCCGTTATTTAATATTGCATTTTGTGAGTCTGTGTAGAAGAGTCTAACCCATTTGATA
>JAULCC010628409.1:0-10000 GCA_032358795.1 Nuttallia obscurata | reverse complement strand
TATGCCACTAAGGTAAAAATTACAAAATAATGATAGAAAACAATTTCAATCTCAAACTCAGCTGAGAACGAAAAATGTTTTGTGAACACGGGGCATGTTGACCATCATATCCTGGGTTGATAACTAGGAGCAGTAATTATACATCGCAATTTGATCAAATTATGGCACTTATTTCAACTTATAAAATAAAATTAAATGTTGCGTGCAAGCTGGTAAATAAGGTCATTTCCTTTATACTACTTATACTACATATTTTAACATTTGTACAAATTGCACATGCCCTTGGGTGATGTACTATAAAACATGACTCTTCTTTTCACTTTGGTTAAATTTGACCTTTTTCCAACTTAGAAATTTCCGTGTACATTATTCTGTATGGCTGGGGTGATATTTATGTGAAGTCTGAAATTGTTTTTGTACAACATGGATTAGAAAAAGTTGGTCCAGGACAAGTTATACAATTTCCCTTACGCTGTGAAACACTAACGGTCATGGACAGAATAAAATTACAGGAAGGCAATTGTTAAATCCTGCATAAACTATTGAGTGAACTCTATCATTTAATTTCATAAAATTGTTTCGATCCATAACTATTAATTAACAATTTATCTCTTAAAATATGAACATTTATTTACCATTTTATATGTAATTGGTTTCCAGAAAGATGTTACTGTAAGTGATTCCTTTAATTATCATTCTCGTTGTAATTCGCAAAATAATTATGTCCGAGTAACACTTTACGGTTTTTATCCGGGCTTTGATTAAAATACTATCATTACGGCTAACATGTATTGAATAGTTGAAAATATAATTTCAATCTCTCATGGTGCAATCAGTTTTATGTTATGAGACGGACTCATTATCGTGGCAATAGCACCAATAAAATACAGTTTATGGGGGAATTAAACTATTCTATTCGAAGAAGAATTGTTCGATAATACATCTACTGGGCAAAGTCAGCATACTAACAGAGATGATAGTGTGTTCTGATCTTTGGTTTGTTTCGAATTTAACGTAGCTTTAACAATATTTCAGTCATATCGCGACGTCCAGCTCATTAAACATCGCCATTTGAAACCAATTTGTCAGTAACGTATTCATGAGTTTTGTTTTGCTATTATCAAGTTATTAAACTATGTTCCTTTTATGTGTTTACATGTTGTCCGACGAGAAAAACGTGGTAAATTTGGTTTGAAATCGCATGCTCAAATTTTTTCATGTACAAAAAAAACGAATACTAAGATAAAAAGACTGAACATTATGCAAATCCGTATAAAAGCCTTAATTTGACTCTTTTGTTTGTTTGTTTTGTTTGATTTGGAATTTAACGTCGCTTTAATAGTCTTTCAGTCATATCGCGACGTCATGTTCGTTAAAGGTGGAGGAAGACCCCGGGGGACCGCTGTGCACTATTTCAGGCACCGAACGCACCCGGCTAGAACCACCGACCTAACGCAATTCAGATGGAAGGCTTAAGCACTAAAATATCCGAAGTGCTCAGACCGGGATTCGAACTCACAGCGCTGAGCGGCTGAGAGATTGGAAGTCAATGACTTTTACCTTTCGACCACGGAGGCCCCATTTGACTCTTCTCTTGAGAAACTAGGTTATTCTGATAAACATGATTTTGTTAAGAACGGCTTTGTCAAATATATACTCTGGTATTGGTACAGAAGTGGCTGAAAAAGGTACTTAAATGTGAAAAAAACCACAAAACATAACCTTCAGCAAAGCTTACTCCTGAATCACATAGTAGTGTGAATGTGAATAATGTTTGAGCATCAACTTTGGCTTCCGATCATGTATCATTTCGTAATGGATGGAAGAAATATCGATATTGAACAAAAACATTTTATTATCATTATTATTCAGGAACATCAACTGTTTTACCAAGGGTATAAAATTCAGATGTACTTCATTTGTGCGATTCCCGAGGTTCCACATAATCCTGAAAGGAAACCGGTATAGCAGACATTTATTTGGCGCCAAAGCACGATGATGACATATAATCTTTTAATTCATCAAACCAATTAGTATAGATGTTGCAATACCAAAGTACTGATCTGAATAATTTAACTCTTCACATATAATTCTGATCTGAAGTGTTCATATCCAGTAAAGCAATGTATCATGCAACCACTATGGGCACAGAGAAAGTAGAGAATTAGTCGTTTTTCCAAAATAACATAAATGAAAGAAAATACCAATCATCGATTCATATATAGACAAAGATGGAAAAATGAAGGACATGGATTGAAGTCGGGTGTAGTAAATATGCTTTATTACTTTAATTATAAATGCATTCAGAAGTAGTTTTTCCTGATCACTATATCTTTAAGTAATACCATCAGGTAACTAGTTTTGACGAAAAGCTGTCATATGTTTATAAAGGTTATGCATACTTAAAGTAGAACTGTCCTGTTACTGTGGTTGTGATCGAAATTTGAAATCAAACTGCCGAGAAGCTTAATGCGTTATTTCATTTTGGCGTAAAGCTGCATAGTGAATAAATTTGTTCTGACGTTGTGAAGTAGGCCTGCTCGGTGAAAAAATTATGTTATGGCATTTTAAATTAGACCTTTGTGGTGAGTAAATTCGCATTGTCATTCTAAAGTAGAGCTTTGTGGTGAATAAATTCGTAATGGCATTTAAAAGAAGAACTTTGTGGTGAATAGTTTTGTTTTGGCATTTTTAAGTAGTACCTTGTGGTGAATATTTGCGTTCAGGCATTTTTAAAGTAGAACTGTGTGGTGAATATATATCAGTTATGCCATTTTAGTGTAAAGCTGTAAATTGAATATATTCCTTTTGGAATTTTAAAGTAGAATTGTGTTGATAATATATCCGTTTTGGCATAATAAAGTAGAACTGTGAGGTGAATCTTTTGTCATGGCATTTTAAAGTACAGCTGCGTGGTGAATATATTTGTTATGGCATTTTAAAGAACTGCTGCGTGGTGAATATATTCGTTATGGCATTTTAGGTAGAGCTGTGTGGTTATTAATCTCGTTATAACATTTTGAAGAAGAGCTGTGTGGCGAACATATCTATTATGGTATTTCAAAGTAGAGCTGTATGCTGAAAATCTTGTTATAGCATTTTATAGTATAATTGTCTTGTGAATATATTTGTTATGGCATTTATGAGTATAGATGTGTGTTTTTTTATATTCGTTATGGCATTTCAAAGTAGAGCTGTGTGGTCAATATATTTATTGCATTTTAGATAAAAGCCCTATGGTTAATATATTCGTTATTACATTTAAGTAGAGCTGTATGGTTAATATATTTGTTATGGCATTTTAAAGTAGAGCTGTGTGGTGAATATATTCGATATGGCATTTCAAAGTACAACTGTATGGTTCATATATTCCTTATGTCATTTTAAAGTAGAGCTGTGTCGTAATTGTATTCGTTATGTCATTTTAAAGTAGAGCCGCGCGGTTAATATATTCGTTATGCCATTTTAAAGTTACATGTAGGCTGTTTGGTTAATATATTCGTTACTACATTTTAAGAAAGAATTAGCAAGTTACTTTTTGTGATGGGGTTTTGATATTGTTTTGAAATGCCTGTTGACTATTATTTGAACGCGTTCTAACGTAGATCGGACCGGTGACTATATTTGTGATGGCGTTTTGACAAAGAGCAGCTCGGTGACTATTTTTTGAGATAGCGAGCAGACCGCAATGTTAGATTGTGGTATTAGTTTGAAACTATTCGGCGACTTTATTTGTGATATTCGAACCACGAGAAAAATTGGTTTTGTCTAATTATGGGTTAGCTTTGTTCGGAGATATCAACAGTTTTCATCAGGTTGTTTTTTGTGTACTTGAAAGAGTCTTTTAAAATTTAAATCGCCCTACAAAGCCCTATGTTCTCACTCTTTAAATGTTAATGTTTTATGTATACCAGCAAATTGGGGATATGGCCACTTACCTGTTTGTTAGCAATCTAATATCAAATTTGTATTGACGTCAAACCATTCCGCGTTACAACCACCGCAGTAGTTGGATCTGAAATTAACATAAGTTTCAAATAATTAACTTCTCAATCAAGTAAATCTTCAGAAAACGTGACTCATGTATAACATTGTATCTTTATCTCGATTTTTGCAACGGGGTTTTAGCTGACAGAACCCTAGCAATCTATAAAATTTAAGAGTCCATACACAAGAACGTTTACTTTCTTTTTTAATAAGAAAGTGACAACTTCGATTTAAATCCCTTTTTTAAAACAATAGGATATTTGCTTATTATATTACTTCTTTCTTGATAACTAAAACACATGTTATATAACTGAAAGAAGACAGTTCAAAATTTAATAATTCAATTACATCAATTATACCTGAACATAGGTATTGCCTTTTTAATGACATTAATATAAAGATATTAAATATTTCCGATAATCATATCACTGTCCAAAGTCTGATTGGAGCATCATTTAAAATTCAGGCTGTAAACAATATATTTATAATGTAGGTCAAAATAAAAATCAGTTGCTATAGAAACAACCTACACGCAGTGGGCATCAGGATGAATGGGACATTTGGACACTGTACATGGGTCAGCCTTACATAATACCGGACTATCACCTCCTGGACATATGACTGCTAGCTGGACCCCTAAAAGAAAAAAATCCACGATTGGTGAACCGCTGTTTTCTTCTTTTTTCAAAGAAAATCATACAAAGATAGTTTATTATCATAAATTATGTTACTAAGTACAAAAAGAATGTCATTCAATTTTTTCTTTACCATGCTGTTCGAACAGGGCAATTCATCCATTGCTTAATAACATAACCTTTGTCACGCGCGTGAGCTGCTTTTATTGTTTGAGTTTTAGTAATAACTGTTTAACTTTTAAAATCGGCACACGTCTATGGACAAGTGGTGCGACAGAAAATACATGTATTGCCATGCTATGTTATAAACATGGACCTAAATGCGTATTCACAGGTGTGTTGTTGCAACAATGTCTTTTGAAAGATAGAAAATTAAACAAACATCGTTGTTTAGCGTTTGAAATTAAACAAATCCAATGAATTATTAACACTCATGTAAGCTCCTCTATACATGTATCAACAAACAGTGAAATGATTTGAATAAAATGCTTCAGTATTAAAAACATCATTAACCATGGGCTCATTATCAAAAATACCTAATAATGATTGGCTCAGATGTACATTCAAACCGATAAAATGCGATAAATACTGAGAATGAGTATGATTGTATGCTTAATAAAGTTTCACGTGGACAGGAATGGAATGTGAGAGTTACACCTTGATAAACTGCTTAATAGTGTGTGTGTTTATATGCGTTACTTAACATATTGAATTAACATAGAGCTAAGCCGATGCCCTGCCGTTAATTTGTAGTGGAATGTTATGGAAACGAAATGAACCAAAATCGTGATTGTATTTCAAATGGTCCGATTGCGATGGTGTACAATTTAATATGGTTTAGCACTGATTAAGCCAGAATTCAAATGAACAATAACATATCCGAAAGACAAAATTTGCCTTTAATTCCAGGTGTACATAATTCAACTAATGTACATGTATATCATAGATAAAAAAATACCCGTATAGTCTAAATACCTAACGGGTGCTTTCCTCCTTGCCAGTTTAGCAATAATTCGCAACTATATCAAATCTGTTCAATAACATACGGGATATGCAACACATGAAAACTTGACATGTGTTCAAACTAACGCCAAATGTCATTCAACAGCATTTTTTCTGAAAGTTGAAGTGATACAGAATATGGCTGATGCCTGGTCATTTCTTGGTATTTCTTGTTATTTTTAATTTGCTTCATGGTAGTCTGGCATATACTATTTTATCCACTTTGTGGATTATTCTGGTGGTTGTTGTTAAATGACAACCAGTCTGAAACACATTAGAAAAATACACAAATCCCTTCCTGATTTATATTACCATATATTTTCAACCAAGTCTTTATATCTAAACAACAACACACATGTTAGAGATCCAAGTTTACCTCTCTGCCTACATATCAGATATCAAGCAAGAGTATCACCGTTGTCATTTATGTAAACCAGTAAGTTTTACTGGAAGACATAAACCAGTTACTAGTACTTCAATTCAAGAGAATATAAACCGTATTGAAAGATGTCTGGATGATATTGTAAGTTGAATGAATGTCAACATGCTGAAGCTAAATTACATGTGTAAATTGTGTCTTTGATTTTTGTATGTTAGGGTTTTACTTTATAATTGTTTATTTTTTACTTCTTTTGTTCCTTTTTTACAATGTTATTTCGTTCAAATCTTTTATAGGAGTTTTTTTTAATTTAGCCTTGATTTTAAACTAAATGGCTGTATTTCTTACCATCCTTTACTGGTTTTAGATTATCATTATTGTTTAATAGTTTTACTTTATTAGTATTGTACCTTATGTCATATATATGATTATGTTTTATCAGATCGATGTAAAGCACTCTTGAACATTTATTATTTATGAAAAGAGTGCTATAGAAGTGTGGTATATAATAATAATAATAATATAGCTCCTCATAGGGTTTTATTCCTCAACCTTCCTCGTAAGTTTGTCTGCAGCAATGGACATTATGGGTTTGCAATAGAAAACATTCTATAAATGCTGCAAGGTAGAATCACCTTTATCATCAAACTATTTGTGCTATAAGGTTGATTCACCTTATCATCAATCTATATTTGAATGCGTTTCCGTTGTATTCACTAGAGTGACTAATTATGAGGTGTGATCTCTGATAACGCTTTAATATGCTTTTCGAATCTGCTTCACAGGAAACCACTATGCAAACGTCCTCCTAATTAGCACATACGCTAAAATGTTCTCTTAAGAAATTGAATCACAGAGGAAGAAATCCCAGGAAGAAAAACACATACCAATATTTTAAGGTGTAGATAAAATGACCTATGTGTATTTGTATACAGAAGTTGATATGACACGATCACTTCTTACGAACTTCCGTCCGTAACAGTAAGATGCTTACGCATAAGGAAAATCCCGCACTCTGTGGGATTCGAACTCATTAAATCCGGCTTACAAACCCAACGCTCTAGACCACTGAGCCAAAGAATCGATTTCCTGACGCTTTTGTCAGAGATTGTATTTAACTAATCGAGGTAGTGTGCAGTCAGCCGTAACACACACCCTCCACAGAAAGTCATCACTTATGATGACAGAATGACGCTTTTAAAGTCAGAAACCATTTCAGGTTTATTTTATTTTTTACAAAGTCCAGAGGCAGGTATCCCGGACGAGCACTATCTTACGAACTTGCATCCGTAACAGAAAGATGCTAACAAATAAGAAAAAATCCGCAATGTGTGGGATTCGAACATTACGGGTAGAACCGAATTTAATGTTGTTAGAACTTGTGGCCCAACCCTTTTGCTTATATTTACTTGAAATGAATATCACTGTTACTATTATTTATACATGTATTTATATCGGCAATAAACGAACTCGGGCTTACAAACCGAATGCTCTATAATACCGAGCCAAAGAATTAATTCCCTGACGTAGTTGTCAGTTCTTGTATTTAAACTAATCGAGGTAGTGTGCAGTCTGCCTTAACACACTGCATTATGGCATGAAAGGCTAAAATGATTATAATACCAACTAAAACAACGTTAAATAATAATAAGTAAACAATGGAAGATTACGTTTTAATGTATTTTGCAATACTGTGCCCACATAATAATTTTGCCATATGCTAACACGTGTTCTAAATATGGATGAGTACTATTCTAGTAAAGCAGAATATTCTACGTTTGGCCTTGCTTTGGTTATCCCTCCATTTAAACCTCCATTTAGGTACATTTTACAGAAAGGAAGGTCTAAGTTGGTTGTAAACACGAAATTAATGAATAACGACAATTATAAACTCGTTTATTCCGTTGAGGAAAACGTGTCTTTAAATCAAATAAACTATATAATAGAATCACATTTTCCTCAAATTTTATAAATGATAACTACGTTTCCTCAACATCTGAGTATTTGAGGTTCTTCCGTAGGAATTGTTTGAAGTCTGAAATTGCTGTTGTCTATTCTGTATTTCCCGTGGTGTTTCATAGGCTAATGAACCTGTACAATCGGTCTTACAATGGGTTATGATCTTTATAGTCACCTTGGTCTATTTAGATTATTTGTGTTTAAAGTCACACCAATACTGTGCAGGTCGTATGCCTACGTACTAGGCATGTTGAAAGAAGATAGCAGCTGCCCTAAGTTAAAAACACAGAACTTAGGCAAGCTAGCTAGATACACTAACAATTAGATATTTGTACAAACAATACAAATATCGTTTGTTTACGAACACTAAGATAGTTAACTTCTCTGTGGAATATGTTGCTATTTTGTCTGTGTATTTCAGAAACCATGTAATACCCTACTTATTTGTTATATCCTATAAATATTTTTGAATGTTTGATGCTGAATAACATTTGTATTGTTGTGTACAGTAATGTTTTACTCATATCAGCATACATTACATTAGAAAATTAGACGAAACATTTTTTGTGTTACAATAATGTTCTTATCGTATCGATAGTTTAAAGCGACTTCACTCCAGATTTGGTTAAAAAAAATCAGAAGTTGCAAAATATCTTCCAAAATTTGTAAATTTGAAAATGACATAAATGAAAGAGGTTTCAGGATAAAACTCTTTTCATATACTGTGAACAAGTCACATGAAGTCACTAAAACCACGCTAAAACGTCAACCCCCTGGTGTATGCTTTACATTTAAAGTAAACTTCCCTCTCATTTATAGTAAATCTATATTTACTAAAAATATCTCGACATTTGCAACAGTTTTCGGATATTCAATATCATAGGTCATATCTGGAGTGTAGTAGCTTAAATGATTTATGCATCCTTGCACGTACAGTGCTTCCCTTATAGGGCCTTTGTTGATATGACCAGTTGGTGAAGTGCCAACAATTTTTCTAATGTAAACGAATCGATAAGAAAAAGGAGTTGGAGAGTTTCGATGTTTTTAAGCTGTTTTACATTAACCAAACTGAGTGTCCAATTCAATGGCGGATAACATACGCTACGACTGAGTGGGCAAAATAGAGCTTTACGGCATAGCTACACATGTATACGTTTAATGGTGTCATGACGGTCACACACGCTCTGCTGGTATATGAATTTGATCAAGATAATTGTATTTAATTCTTAAAATTTATGAAACCCATTTTCGTTTAAGTTCGTTTTACACGAGACCTTGTTCGCTAGGGAAAACCGCAGTTATCTGATAAAAAACAACACTGTTTGTAAGAATAAACGATTTTTATTCCTACACCTTTACATATTTATAGGTTCTTACATAAGTGCTAATGAATGATTGGATTTATAAAATGAGTTTTTTGAAAACAATAAAAACGAAACTTATTGAGTTTTTTATCGTTTTCAAAAGACGAATTTCATAATTTCAGTCATTCATGAGCACGAATGCAAGATTCTATTTAATATACCGACTTAAAACAGGTAAAGGTGTCAAATGAAATAACAAACTTCTCTATAAACAAATGCTAACTTTAACACCATCTGATGACGTTGTTACCGAAGTGACGTCATCGTGGTTTCCAGTTTATGCAGGCGCTTTAAAAAATTTCATAGCACCAGACCGGGACGCAAATATTGTGACGTCATATATATCACAATATTCACTTGTGGATATCAACCCGTGGATATCGCAAAATATGTAATGGCGTGATTTCACGCATGCGCTGTAAGTTATGTTATAAATACTGATAGGAAAAGACACTGCTCGACACAGCATATGTTCTATGTACACCACAAATATCATAATAAGGGTTATCAAGAAGCTAAACCTATACAAAGGATTTATGTAAAACGATTTGTCTTAAAACTTTACATTTGTTTTTGTTTTGTTTGTTTGTTTGATTAACGTCACTTTCTGCCAGCTAGGGCTAGTGGACGTCCCAGAGAGAGGGAAGCGGATACACAGAACTCTTCTGTAGAGA